>NQII01001599.1:143027-177631 GCA_002778355.1 Clitarchus hookeri
TGCCCTACTCCAATAGAAGTGGTGAAAGGTGGAGACCTAAGAAGGCATCTACTGCCTCCAAACCTAACCAGTTGTTCTGCAACCTCTCCTCGCAGGAACAAACTTAAGCCGACTATTGACGCCTCACTTCTCAGTCCTCCCTAGTGCCCTATTCCAGCCGCCGCCCCAGATGATCGCCAGAGAGCCACATCCACTCGTGCTCAGTCTCATGGTCTGCCATCTAAATGACTGCACTTTGATTCATAAAAGCTCTAATTTTTAAAACTCTAAAAATATTTCAAGCCAAGTTTGACCTTTAAGCAGGTACTCAGCTTGAGCTAGATTTTAGAGTACTAGCAGATCTCTACTATCCGCAAGTACTGTCAGTACGTGTGTTTACTGTATTCTTTTTAAAAAATATTAAATAGTATAAAAGGACTGTAATGCAAGTACTCGCAGTGTAGTACTTGTCGACAGACACACACACACACAAAGGACGACACATTTGCACGCAGTTTCACAATCACGTTTAGCTGCTGGCTAGGCCAGCTTCATCAGGCCACAACTCGCCGCCTCTCTCATCCTTCTTAGTGTGTGTGTGCCTGTCGGCAAGTGAGGACTTGAATACCTCTCCTTTTATATATTTTTGGTAGCCTAGCGACTTACTTGCAACCTTCACTAAAATTAAATTGTGTTAGACCAAGTAAGCTGGCACACTATTGGGCCCGCATGCGGGAGGATCCAAGGTTCGATGCATATTCCCACCATTCTGATTGTGGTTGTTAATGGTTTCCCAAAATCATTCCAGATGAAATGATGCGAAGGTTCCTTGCAACTGGCCATGGCAGATTCCTTAATCATTCCTGCTTCATATTTCGCGCTCTCACTATCAATGAGACGTAAATGCTTATCTATTTGCCTAAATTGTGTTGATTTGGTTAATGAAGTGTACTGAGAGGAGTGATAATGGTTGTGTTTCAGACATTGTCAGTGATTGGTGGTCTTCTGATGATAGTGTACCTAGGACCAGGTGGGGTCTCCATTGATGAACACAAGAAGAAGTGGTAGGCCCCACTGCAGGTTTTGTTTGCAGGCAGCCAATGCGGCCCTGAACTGTGTTTTTGTACTTCCAGGAAAATTTTTTAGCATTTGTCTTGTCCACTCTGATGTTTGCGCTCTTTGTCCATACAAATGTTTACATTTTCATTTGTGCTAGAGCTGCAGACACTTAATTGCTAAATATTCTGTATGAGATGTTGAAGACATATTTTTTAAATTCTGAAGTGTGTAAATTTATATACATGTGCAAAACTTCTTAACTGTGAGTGACCTTGTGCGTGGGTTTTTTTTATATTAAAAAAATTTTTTTTACAGCTGTTGTTCATTTTTATTTAATGCAAGCTGTGGTTAACAAGACTTATGAATAGTATTCATGTAGTTGGCCTTAATGTACAGCATCATTCCATACTTCACATAACATTTAAGAAATCAGTTAAATGCCATAAGGATTGCTTGTTGAAAAATAAATGTAGTGCTTAGTTTTTTATAATTAAAATTGCATTGGTTACATTTTTCTGTACAAATAAAAGTTTTGGAAGAATCTTTATTTATTATAGTTAAACTTATTTTATCTGCACCATCAATGAAAGTACTTCTGAAATGATTGTGTAGCACTGGTGTGTGAAGTATTACATTCATTTATTATAACATATTTAGGGATCTGGATTGGTCCTTAAAAATATTTTGAAAGGGTAGTTGTGCATTATTTGTGTAAAGGATGTTAGAACATAAAGTTACTTCTTCCAAATCATACTAATATTACCACTATGGAGAGAGCGTCCTTGACTTGCAACGAGGATTGTCAGGCCTCAACAACAACTCACCATTCCCTTTGAAGATTTTGTCTTAGCTGGTAACTGTTGACTAAAAAAACTCAAGAAAATTAAAAATATTTTAATGATAAATGACTTAACCAGTAGATTGTGGAACATTGAAAACCAGAGCATTGTGAAAGGCCAGTGTTTGAAACAAGGATGCAGAGTTTGTAACAAGCATCATACCATTCCTATATTACACGTCTGTGTTATTTTTATCAGTTCATTGCAGATACATTCTTATGAACATACATCAATACTAGATAAAACAGGGCGTTTCCCGGCAGGATCACCCCCCGGATCTTCGTATGTGGGAATTGTGCCGGACAATGCTGTTGGTCAGCAGGTTTTCTTGGGGGTCTCGCATTTCCCTCACCCTTGCATTCCAACACTGATCCATATTCACCTCACTTCACCCTCATCAGTTCTCAAGACCTCTATGTAAAGAGCTGTTAAAAAGTATTTAAAAGAATACTGGTACTTATTGTTTTCAAAATTGTATAAATCGTATGAGTTTGGAATTTCGTGAAACTTACTGTGGTTTATAGGATGCAGTGTTTTTAAAACCTGTTTCCAGCAGACCTGTTGAGCGCAGATGTATGTTTCGATCATAAGCGCTTCTGAACATCCCATACTCCTACATGTCCTGCAAATATTAACTTCTATATATTTCTTTGTAATTTTAATGTGAACATGCAAACAAATGTTGGTGTAGTCAGTATGTAGCTGTAGTTAAACTCTCTTGTAAGCTACAATTTGCATCTCACTTATCACAGGTTACCCCATGTGTGGTTTTCAGAGCTGCCAGACAAAGAACGTAGTTGATGTTGAATAACATTTGGGTAGAACCGTTCCATGTGTTTATTAATAACATTTCATTTGCATGCGTATATAATTGTTGTGTGAATTTATTGTTTTTGCAGTTGTACATGTTCTTAAGGTATTGTTTTGTGGTTTTGTAATTTTTTTGAGCTCTCAGGTACTGNTATTGTTTTTGCAGTTGTACATGTTCTTAAGGTATTGTTTTGTGGTTTTGTAATTTTTTTGAGCTCTCAGGTACTGTTTTTTGTTGAACTGCAGAAAGCCCTTAATAGGAGAAAGAAATTATTTTTGTTACTCTTGCTCTAAAAGACATTTTTTGCATATCAANACTGCAGAAAGCCCTTAATAGGAGAAAGAAATTATTTTTGTTACTCTTGCTCTAAAAGACATTTTTTGCATATCAAATTTCAGCTAATACCTTTTTTATTTTCTGTCCAATATTAATTGTGAAGGTATTTTTCTCCAAGACATATCGTGTGCTATGTACATACATTGCATGCTATGTGTAAGTGTACATATGATATTGATTGACTGCTTGCCTACTGAACTGGAAATTATATTTTTGGGAGGAAGGTTTATGGTTGTGGAATTTGTCACTAAATTTTGCTGAGGTGATTGCATACTGTAGGGTTTAACATCCAGTAGATATGTTCAGAAACAAAAGTGAAAGAAAAATTATTTTTTTACATGATTAAATAAAAATTGTAAGATGAGTCATATCTGCTGTAGCCTTTTTGATTGTGGTTCTCTCAACCAGTTGCTTTTACTTGACATAGTTTTCTTCTCTCAAACAGTATTTTCCTGTGTTGTAATACTGGCACAGCAAGAATTCAGCTATTACTACCACGCTAAGTTCTGTCTGTATGAGGACTGTCCAATTGCCTCAAACTGAGGGCCACGAGCATGTTTTATGTCAGGTAGAAGGTCGTCCCCATATCAGAGACAAAATTTTGGCTAGTAAATTGTATAAAAATGAAATTGGTGATAATCAGCATTTCTATTTTAAAACGTACGAAACTGAAATATCAGTTTGTTTTTATTCCATCTTGATGGTTTACCAGGTAAAATAATATAATCCTAAAATACAAAAAAAAATTTTAGGTCAATCTGCAGCTACGTCTACATCAGTGCCTATTTTTGCTACTTGTAGTCGCTCATGGTTTTTTGTTTTTGACGTGCTGTGGAAGGGCTNCTGATAATCTCTTCTGGTTACACTATAGCCAGGGAATTCGTTGCCCGCTCCTACTTCAAGCGGCGGACTCTTAGTATCTCCCCCATGCCCTACTCCAATAGAAGTGGTGAAAGGTGGAGACCTAAGAAGGCATCTACTGCCTCCAAACCTAACCAGTTGTTCTGTAACCTCTCCTCGCAGGAACAAACTTAAGCCGACTGTTGACGCCTCACTTCTCAGTCCTCCCTAGTGCCCTATTCCAGCCGCCGCCCCAGATGATCGCCAGAGAGCCACATCNTATTCCTCTGAGGAATAAACATGTTATTCTTAACGCAACCCTGTGTACTTTTTCTAGGGTGTTTTTTCTTAACCCCAGGTGACCGTAGTTTCATTTGATTGCTGGAACTAGTGTAGGAATGCTGGCTACCCTTAACAGGGCATGCGTATATCATTAAACACAACCCCTTCAACGGCCACCCATACCTTGAGCCAAGTACTTCTGTACTCGGAACATTGTAAGGTAGAGCCACAACCACTAGGAACACACACAATGAAGCGGCTAAGACATCCAGATCAGCTAACCCACTCCATCCACCACGTTGAACTTCGCCGGTTGGAGTGCCAGGNATGAAGCGGCTAAGACATCCAGATCAGCTAACCCACTCCATCCACCACGTTGAACTTCGCCGGTTGGAGTGCCAGGACTGATAATCTCTTCTGGTTACACTATAGCCAGGGAATTCGTTGCCCGCTCCTACTTCAAGCGGCGGACTCTTAGTTGCCCTACTCCAATAGAAGTGGTGAAAGGTGGAGACCTAAGAAGGCATCTACTGCCTCCAAACCTAACCAGTTGTTCTGCAACCTCTCCTCGCAGGAACAAACTTAAGCCGACTATNCTCCAAACCTAACCAGTTGTTCTGCAACCTCTCCTCGCAGGAACAAACTTAAGCCGACTATTGACGCCTCACTTCTCAGTCCTCCCTAGTGCCCTATTCCAGCCGCCGCCCCAGATGATCGCCAGAGAGCCACATCCACTCGTGCTCAGTCTCATGGTCTGCCATCTAAATGACTGCACTTTGATTCATAAAAGCTCTAATTTTTAAAACTCTAAAAATATTTCAAGCCAAGTTTGACCTTTAAGCAGGTACTCAGCTTGAGCTAGATTTTAGAGTACTAGCAGATCTCTACTATCCGCAAGTACTGTCAGTACGTGTGTTTACTGTATTCTTTTTAAAAAATATTAAATAGTATAAAAGGACTGTAATACAAGTACTCGCAGTGTAGTACTTGTCGACAGAGACACACACACAAAGGACGACACATTTGCACGCAGTTTCACAATCACGTTTAGCTGGCTAGGCCAGCTTCATCAGGCCGCCTCTCTCATCCTCCTTTGTGTGTGTGTGCCTGTCGGCAAGTGAGTACTTCAATACCTGTCCTTTTATATATTTTTGGTAGCCTAGCGACTTACTTGCAACCTTCACTAAAATTAAATTGTGTTAGACCAAGTAAGCTGGCACACTATTGGGCCCGCATGCGGGAGGATCTAAGGTTCGATGCATATTCCCACCATTCTGATTTTGGTTGTTAATGGTTTCCCAAAATCATTCCAGATGAAATGATGCGAAGGTTCCTTGCAACTGGCCATGGCAGATTCCTTAATCATTCCTGCTTCATATTTCGCGCTCTCACTATCAATGAGACGTAAATGCTTATCTATTTGCCTAAATTGTGTTGATTTGGTTAATGAAGTGTACTGAGAGGAGTGATAATGGTTGTGTTTCAGACATTGTCAGTGATTGGTGGTCTTCTGATGATAGTGTACCTAGGACCAGGTGGGGTCTCCATTGATGAACACAAGAAGAAGTGGTAGGCCCCACTGCAGGTTTTGTTTGCAGGCAGCCAATGCGGCCCTGAAATGTTTTTTTGTACTTCCAGGAAAATTTTTTAGCATTTGTCTTGTCCACATAGATGTTTGCGCTCTTTGTCCATACAAATGTTTACATTTTCATTTGTGCTATAGCTGCAGACACTTAATTGCTAAATGTTCTGTATGAGATGTTGAAGACATATTTTTTAAATTCTGAAGTGTGTAAATTAATATGCATGTGCAAAACTTCTTATCTGTGAGTGACCTTGTGCGTGGATTTTTTCTTTATATCAAAAAAATTTTTTTTACAGCTGTTGTTCATTTTTATTTAATGCAAGCTGTGGTTAACAAGACTTATGAATAGTATTCATGTAGTTGGCCTTAATGTACAGCATCATTCCATACTTCACATAACATTTAAGAAATCAGTTAAATGCCATAAGGATTGCTTGTTGAAAAATGAATGTAGTGCTTAATTTTTTATAATTGAAATTGCATTGGTTACATTTTTCTGTACAAATAAAAGTTTTGGAAGAATCTTTATTTATTATAGTTAAACTTATTTTATCTGCACCATCAATGAAAGTACTTCTGAAATGATTGTGTAGCACTGGTGTGTGAAGTATTACATTCATTTATTATAACATATTTAGGGATCTGGATTGGTCCTTAAAAATATTTTGAAAGGGTAGTTGTGCATTATTTGTGTAAGGTGTGTTAGAACAAGTTACTTCTTCCAAATCATACTAATATTACCACTATGGAGAGAGCGTCCTTGACTTGCAACGAGGATTGTCAGGCGTCAACAACAGCTCACCATTCCCTTTGAAGATTTTGTCATAGCTGGTAACTGTCAACAAAAAAACTCAAGAAAATGAAAAATATTTTAATGATAAATGACTTAACCAGTAGATTGTGGAACATTGAAAACCAGAGCATGGTGAAAGGCCAGTTATTTTTAAATGCCAGTGTTCGAAACAAGGATGCAGAGTTTGTAACAAGCATCATACCATTCCTATATTACACGCCTGTGTTATTTTTATCAGTTCATTACAGATACATTCTTATGAACATACATCAATACTAGATAAACAGGGGCGTTTCCCGGCGGGGTCACCCCCCGGATCTTCGTATGTGGGAATTGTGCCGGACAATGCTGTTGGTCAGCAGGTTTTCTTGGGGGTCTCCCATTTCCCTCGCCCTTGCATTCCAACACTGATCCATACTCACCTCATTTCACCCTCATTAGTTCTCAAGACCTTTATGTTAAGAGCTGATAAAAAGTATTTAAAAGAATACTTGTACAGTACTTATTGTTTTCAAAATTGTATAAATCGTATGAGTTTGGAATTTCGTGAAACTTACTGTGGTTTATAGGATGCAGTGTTTTTAAAACCTGTTTCCAGCAGACCTGTTGAGCGCAGATGTATGTTTCAATCATAAGCGCTTCTGAACATCCCATACTCCTACATGTCCTGCAAATATTAACTTCTATATATTTCTTTGTAATTTTAATGTGAACATGCAAACAAATGTTGGTGTAGTCAGTATGTAGCTGTAGTTAAACTCTCTTGTAAGCTAAAATTTGCATCTCACTTATCACAGGTTACCCCATGTGTGGTTTTCAGAGCTGCCAGACAAAGAACGTAGTTGATGTTGAATAACATTTGGGTAGAACCGTTCCATGTGTTTATTAATAACATTTCATTTGCATGCGTATATAATTGTTGTGTGAATGTATTGTTTTTGCAGTTGTACATGTTCTTAAGGTATTGTTTTGTGGTTTTGTAATTTTTTTGAGCTCTCAGGTACTGTTTTTTGTTGAACTGCAGAAAGCCCTTAATAGGAGAAAGAAATTATTTTTGTTACTCTTGCTCTAAAAGACATTTTTTGCATATCAAGTTTCAGCTAATACCTTTTTATTTTCTCTCCAATATTAAAGGTGAAGGTATTTTTCTCCAAGACATATCATGTGCTATGTATATACATGCATGCTATGTGCAGGTGTACATATGATACTGATTGACAGCTTGCCTACTGAACTGGAAATTATATTTTTGGGAGGAAGGTTTATGGTTGTGGAATTTGTCACTAAATTTTGCTGAGGTGATTGCATACTGTAGGGTTTAACATCCAGTAGAAATGTTCAAAAACAAAAGTGAAAGGAAAATTATTTTTTTACATGATTAAATAAAAATTGTAAGATGAGTCATATCTGCTGTGGCCTTTTTGATTGTGGTTCTCTCAACCATTTGCTTTTACTTGACATAGTTTTTCTTCTCTCAAACAGTATTTTCCTGTGTTGTAATACTGGCACAGCAAGAATTCAGCTATTACTACCACGCTAAGTTCTGTCTGTATGAGGACTGTTCAATTGCCTCAAACTGAGGGCCACGAGCATGTTTTATGTCAGGTAGAAGGTCGTCCCCATATCAGCGACAAAATTTTGGCTAGTAAATTGTATAAAAATGAAATTGGTGATAATCAGCATTTCTATTTTAAAACATACGAAACTGAAATATCAGTTTGTTTTTATTCCATCTTGATGGTTTACCAGGTAAAATAATATAATCCTAAAATACAAAAAAAAATTTAGGTCAATCTGCAGCAACGTCTACATCAGTGCCTATTTTTGCTACTTGTAGTCGCTCATGGTTTTTTGTTTTTGACGTGCTGTGGAAGGGCTCGTTGGAATAACCCATCTGTAATTATCAAAACTTAAAACGCAAATTGGTCTGCAACAGCAACCACACACAACTGTTACAAACAAGACTTGAGGTTGGGGACTGACAGTACTTATGAAAATTATTCAAACTGGGCCAACTACTGTTCTAAGTTTGTAACATTTTATTGCATTTCATGAGTTACAACCAATTATGTTTGCGCAGCATATCGTGACGTGAGCAGCATATTTAGTAATGCTGTTGGACTGGATCCCGCTGGTGTTAATTAGTTTAAAAATAAATTCCTGTCTCCTGTTCCAAATGCAGGTTTGTAAGCGGCCATGGCCAGATTTAGATAGCTGCTTTCATTCGGTTGGTCGGAATTAAAGTGTGCGTGACTTTTTTCTCGTTCTGTAATCATTACGTTTAAACTATATTCCCATATAATGTCATAACTGTTCAATAAACGAGTTAATGTTGGTGTGTTTCAAGGTTACTTTGTCCATTCAACATTCAAATGTATAAATAAGCAGTATTTGAATTTCTCAGGTAAACTTTATTTTCAAATACTGTATATGAGAGTATTTTTCTACCTGTACTTAGTAATTTTCATCTCAAAACCTAACAAGCCTTGGCTAGTAAAAAAGTGTGTGTAGACAGCCATTAAAACCATGGAATGTCATATTAGGATTTACAAAACATAAATACAAAGTCAATATTAGAATGTATTCTATGTATATAGTTTATACCTGGTTATTTAATAAGTTTCCTATGTTGTTACAGAAAATGGAAAAGTAGATTTTTATTAAGTAACAATCTGTCAGAACAATTTTTGTCCAAGCCAAAAATAGCAGATTTAAATTGTGTTACTTTCGGTTTGGTTAATTAACTTGCATAGTGTTTTTTATGTTCTATATTTTTTTAGTGTGTTGCTGAGTAACAAACATAACAGACTTTAAAAATTTGGAATTTTCATAATGTGGATGTGACTAACAGTGAATACAACATTGTGTAGTTTATATTAAATTTTTTTTATCCCAAGAAAGTTTTGAATAAACTATTTTGCAGTTTTTGTTGGATTCATTTTAACATTGTATCGATTACAATTGGCCACTTCTTTCCATACAGCATACTTAACATGCGTGTTGCCAGATGTGTGCAAAAGTGTCTCTCTCTCTCTCTCTATTTTTTTAAATACTAAAATGGTGGCGTAACGTTCGTTTTTATGGGCACCTTGCAATGAAATACTATCAGCAGAACTGTGTAAATGTGTGTTGTTCTAACAATACACGTTGAGCTTACAAAACTGTGCAGTAACTATTAATGGGCTGAAATACAGTTGAAGTAGATGGTATATCAGACTAATGAGTGAGAGAAGTGTGTGTGCGTTTTTTTTTTACAAGTGATATGGTCTGAAACGCAGATCTACTGCAGCTGTTCCTTCTATTGCAGCACATTTGGAAAACTACACACCAGCTGTTATTAATATTCACTTGCACTCTTATAACATCCCATTTCTCAAATTTTGTTTGTCTACAGACTGATGTTTCATAATAGTGTTAGTTTGTTCAGCTTCCTGGGAAGCCAACTTGATGCCTGAGACACCTTCTGGTTTCTCGACGTGCTCAAGGTACTCAGAAGTGGTGTTGCCTGTGGTAAAACTGCCCACTTTTAGTGGAGATCCCTGGGTCGGGTTGAACTTATTAAATATTTACAGTCCTTGTAGATCACACAATGTTGAACAACTTACGTACTTGAAACCAGATGTCACATGAAGCGTTGTCAATAATCCAGTCACTTCTGCTTACTGGCGAAAACTTTGAAGTAGCGTGATCATTGCTTGCCAAGAGATACAAGAGGATTATTCTCTCTCCCCATCTGGATGTGCGTACTGTGCTGGTTGATAATGCTCTTGCTCTTTGCTCGTTCCCAACAACTATCAATGAGCTGGTTTTAGCTTTCAAGGCTTTGAAAGCCCAGTAGAACACAAGAGTCAGTTGTTAGACTTGCCTCCAGTTAAGGCGGCTCCGGCAGTCATCATTCAAGAGTGATCATACTAGTCTCTTACAATATCCACACTGTGCCAGAGCCCTCAAGTACAGCTTGTGCAGTGACCTTCATGACCTTTTCAAGTGCCAGAGTGGTGTCAGTGGTGTCTACATGAATTGTTAGAGACCATCGCATCAAGCTAAAATGTGCCTTCTACTGCAGTTGTCAACATTATGGATTGTACAGGAGGGTCTGATTGTTGCTAGATTCTGCTAGTCAAGCCAGTTTTATCGCAGCACAATGTGTGAAGCAGTAGGGCTTACCGCACAAGCTGGCGACTATGCCTGCACATGGTCTCTCACAAGCTCTTGTCACCTCTGAGACATTGCAACAGCTCTTTTGGGATCATAGTTGACTAGCACCAAGCCCATTTTCAGAATTTCCTGTCTTCTTTAATCTGTGTGCTTTGTCTATTCTCTTCCCCAATGCTCCTTACTTGAGCCAGCCACCAAACATTTTTGTCTGGCAATACTACGACTCCCTTTTGTAAGCTCCCTAGCAATGTTGCCACAAGACCATTATCTAATTGTTGGACTCGGACCCCCTCCCCCCCCCTTTCCAATAACACCACAAGTTTGGCGAGTGAGTGACGAAATTTGGGTGGCTCTTTAACAGATAGCAAGGTCATGAGAACCGATGTGGATGATTGAGGTGAGTATGGAGCAGCGCTGGAATGAAAAGGCAGGGGGGAAATGGGAGATCCCCGAGAAAACCCGCCGACCAGCACCATTGTCCAGCACGATTCCCCCATTCGAAAATCCGGGATTGAACCATGTTTGCCTTGGTGGGAGGCAAGCAGGTTAACCGCTCAGCCACCGCAGTCCCACCAAGCTTGGTGCTTGCCATGAGTTATGTCTGGCATAAATTAGACACTTGCCTTCACAGAGTTCATGACTGTTCACACTCAATATACTTTATTTCACACAAAACATTATCCCATCCGCGTCTCCACTTTATGTCCTGCCCACCGGCTCTGAAAATGTACACTTGCCACAATAATGGCTTGGGAATATTACATCCTCAAAGCGTTGCACACAGTTACAATAAAAGAACATGCCATGGTACAGCACTCTCAGGTGCCAACTAATTCATAGCTGCAATTTGATCAAAAAATCATGATTACATACTATGCAATTATTGTCACAGGGGAAAAAACGTTAATACAGTTTCCTATACAATTTTTGTTTGCATAGCTTACAAGGAAAATTTGCTGATATTGAAACTTGTCTTTTGATTAAACCATACTGAGGAATCTAACATAAGAAAACATGCAAAGAGAATAGAAATAAAACTGAGTCAAACCAAGGATTTGGAAAAATGTTGCCAGAGTGACTCGGGTTAGGCGTATTGATGGTGGTAAGTAGAACGTTCAGTTACATGGTCTATCCGCTGATGTTGCCGAAGTTGAGCATGCAGCGCTGCACAGCCCACTGGCACACTTGGTAGCCCCGGAACGGAGGCACCAGTGCCTCGTCCAGCAGACGCAACACCTCCAGAAACTCCACGAGTGCCGCAGGAGTTAGCACACTTCCCATCAGGCTCATCGCTGCTTGGACTATCTTGTCTGTCTCCTGCTCACACACAACACACATCACTTTACATTTGACACACTTACGTTGCTTTCATACAGAGTACCATGTTTATCCGAGTATGGGTCGCACAGTTTGTGTGTCTAAACAATGGTGGTGTGACCCTTGTATAATATTTCTCACTTTTGCTATAAAAAAAAAAGTGTATTTTACAGTGGGATCAATATGTATATACAATTATACTGTGGTGGTTTTTCATAAATAAAACTTATGTATAACAAACTTATTTTCATATGTCAAAATGCCTTAAAACAGGGTGCGAATTAAGTACTACTGTATGACACAGGCCTAATGGATAGAAGACATACATTAGACAGAATTAATGTTGCAAAATATCTACTGTTAAGCCTAGTTCTTTGAAAAATTGAAATTCAGACCAATTGGTATTGTACGCTTTAGTGCTTTGCTACCCATAGCAGTTGGTATAAAAAATTTGTCTAGTAACAAAAAGATTTATAAGTAATTCCAGTTGCAAAATAAATTTTTAACATGAAAATGTTAATGAACTGGTGCATGTAGTAGAACGTTACAAGGAATCTGAAAGGAGCACTTTCTATGTTCAATCTATAGGGGAAACTTCACATGTACACTTAATCCATATTACAGTGTCTCTGTTATTGTTTTATTCCCTAATACACACACACTTTGGGTCAAATTTCAATAATAAGAGAGATAATATACATATTACATGTCTGGACTATGTCACGTTTTCTCTCGATAATTACGACTGAAGGCTGGGCTACAATTGATTTAGCACAGGCACAGCATGTGCGATAGCACAGAACACACACACAGCAAAAATCTGAAAGCTACTATCAAAATATTACACGCACAGAAATGGCAGATGTTTACACAAAACAGACTGAAAATGAAAGGAAACATTGCTTGGTAAATTGCGCACATGCGTGCATGTGTATTGGTTAGTCAGTTTATTATGCTGATTGTGTCGTGATTTGTACAAACGCAATACATTATACAGTTCATCTTGTCTTACAATGTTCGTATAGTAACAAACTCAATCAAAACAAACTACCGTTCGTTTGGCACCAAACTCTCCAAGCACTAGTCTAGTTCACTTCTTTCTCAGCCATTTCCATCATTACAAGAAGTCGGTGGTATTGACATAATAAGTACGTTCCAGATTTTTAAGTCTTTATGTTAATGTTTATTTGGCAAACTAAACATTTGTTTATTTTGATTCCCCTTCTAGGTTGTTAAACATTGCAAATTCAGATTCACCTTTCTATAATTTATATACATATATTTTTTCAGTTTATTTGTATTTACTGCAAGGTAAAATTTTGAGAAGAAAAAAAATAGAAGACGATTATAAAAAATAATTAGCTGTGTTGTTCAGGTGTCAGAAGAGGATGGGGAGGGGTGGCAGAGCATAGATTAAGTGGAAAAGTATATAACACACACAATGTACAAACAGATATAATGAGTGGATTGTGGAAATGCACACACAGCACTGACAAAGACAAAATACAAAAGTCGGGCTAACACACTGACGCGTGACGTCTGTGATTGATGGGGGCGTCATGGTAGGGCTAGTTTTAGGTGTGTCGGTCAGAGACATGACTGGTTGTCAAGATTGACTTATGGTTTGTTCACTGGAGCCTGGCTGGTATACAACCCGGGGCATGTTTGACGGCTTTGTACATCTGGAGTGTGCCGAATGACTTTACGTATTACCGGCCTGCACACCGCAATTGGATTACCTTTGACGGGCGTCACCTGGGGTAGCTCCTGGCTCTGCTTCAGCTAGGGTTGGCTCCTGCTGGAGTTCGTTTCCAGGCTCGGGGCGAACGTGGTGCTGCGGGTGATGCAGGTAGAGACCTGAGGAGGGCTGCTGGTTCGTCTGAGGTGGCCCCACGGGTTTGAGAGACCCAGTGGTACGTTGAGTCCTTGGTGGAGGGCGACGACAGGATGTAGTTCTCCGGCGGTCTTGAATGGGGGCTTAAATAAGGTTGGTGAGGGAGCTGGGAGGTGAGACCTTTCCAACTGTCGGGCGGCTTGAGCTCGTTCCTGGAGGGTTATGCTGCAAAGTGCAGTTGGGGCTGGGTTACAGCCCAAGTTAAGCTTGGAGTTAGTAACTGCATTTCTAATACGCTACTTGGTACCACTCCTACAGGTGTATGGCGTGTAGGGAGTTTCAACGTAGGGATGTCAAACTTAATTCCTCAATACCCATGATTCTTAAAGAATCGTATAATCGAAAATCGGAAGACCAAGAATTGAAACACTAAATACTAATTACTACGAATTCATAACCTATCACCTCTCAAAAACGGTTTAAAATTACTTGATTTATGCCAGCAATTAAATCACTCTTGGAAAATTATTTTGTGCGGAAATAAGTACACTCCTGTTCATAAATGCTTTGCTTAACCGGTTTCTGGATTATCCGTGTGGCGTATTGGCTTTTTACAAAGTCTACTGTAACTTCTGCAGTAAGGCGATGCGGTAACGTGTGTCATTTAACAAGCAGCAGTACCATATACATCTATCACTGTGCCTCGTGAGCTGATGGTTACCTCTTTAAACTATCAGTCTGTTCCAGATACCTGCGTGAGCCATCCATTTCCGACTGTTGAAGTGCATACCTATCGCACTCATCTCAGTTACCACCCCAACACCACGTCTTGCAAGTCTATCGATCACTCGGGCACGGTTGTTGTTCACTGTTTGTAGTATTGTTTTTGCAACATGTCAACAATGCGTAAAAGGACAGTTTTAAGTATCGCGGAAAAATTAGAAATAATAAAAAAATTTGTGCATGGTGTGTTATAAACAAAAACATCAATTCCAGTGCCAAACAAAAAAAATCAAAGAAAGTTTTCAAGGAAGGCACGGTTTAACTTTTCTTACATATTTTCATATCAAGTATTTATATGTTTACAAAAAAACTTAACATCTCAGGATTTTTAAACTTTTGTGTGTGTGAGTATGCATGCGCGTGTGTAAGTCAGTAAAATTTAAATAAGCTCCTAGTAATTAAAGATGTATAGAAATCTAAGACGTTTGAACACAGCCTATTGAGACTGAATGAGAAAGCAGATAGAGGTGATTGGTTTTTTTTTGTAATATTCATTATGGTTGTCACAAACTTTGAAATGAATAAATTTATTATTTTTTTTAATGCGATTTCCTTGTTTTAGCAAAAGTTAATGTTAGGTTTGCTTTGGATTGTAAGGGTTATTATTTTAATGGAGAGTGTACTGTATTGTTTAAATGCCGCGTTGCCTCATTTAAAGTCCCGTTACTTTCTTTACTGCATTGCATTCTAAACTTTCAAGTCATTCTGCCATGTCAAGGACGCGTATGTGTGCACATTGAGGAAGCGACACACACACACTACGCACCGCTTATGGCTCCATCCAGCCCACCGGGCGACAGAGCAGTCTATAAGCTGTGTATATTCGATGCATCATGAATTACACTACACTCGGTGCAACATACATTTCAGTTAAAGTATCGTGTACTGTACTACGTACAGTAGAGTACTATAAATCCTGCACATACAGTGCGTGATTTGTGTTTGCTTTGACATGTAAAGTAGGTACTGTGTTTTATCACAATTTTCAGAGCCAATATCACTGTTCCATTAATAGTAAAAATGTGTAAATTCAATTATCCAGGTTTTTTTAATACAAATTCGCTTATTCATATTTTATCTGGTCCCTATTAACACGGTTAATCGAGAGTTTATATAATATGAAAATAAAACTATACTGGCCGTGTTTAAATTCACCATTTTTTGTATTAGTATTTAGTAGCTTCAATTCGGTCATGATTTGGTAATTTTGTATTTTAGCAAGTTTCGTTACATACTAAATACTAAAATACCAAGTACGTCATCATTTTGTCGACTAATTCAGGTCACGTGACAGGTTAGTAAATTAAAAGTGCCAATTCAAATACGGCCTCACTTTTTGCGTGGCCTATACTTTTCTCACTCGAATAACAAAGAATACTTATAAAACCTACCACATAGCAGATGATTTCAACGTTACCATGGCAAAGGACTTGTATAAAGAACATAGCAATTTATTAATTTACGCGTGACAGAAACTAACTTTTTATTCCACTCATGGAATGTTCACTTTTGGCACCTTCTTGTGGCTTTGATATAATGTTTCTTCGTTAACAACATCATAAATTACGCACACATACTTCACTATTTGCGTTATGACTTGGTAAGGAATGAGAAGAAATTATATTTGTACCGTTGTAATATTTCCGACAAATAAATTTTAAAAAATTGGGTTTTTGTAAAAGGAAACTAAGTTTCCCAACATCTTACAGCTTTCGAACGACAGCCTGGCGTCTGCCATCGATGTTTACTTGACTACTAGCGCCGTGTTGGTATAATTCTGCGGCAGTGCTGATAATACCTAACAAATAAGCCATACCATTTCAAAAGCAAAACATGTTGTATTATAACAAGAAAATATTTCCATGCAATTGTTTTAAAAAATGAGCTGTGTAAGTTAACTGTCTTACAAACAACATGCAAATTAAAGTGTGTGTCTGAGAAATGCCTTTACGTGTAGAGGCGATAATAAAAATTTTCCTAATCTACTAATGATGCAATCCCAATATCGCTCTTTTCTCGTGAGAAAATTTATTTTCAACCCTGCCCGAAATTTTCCTGGCTCAAAATCTCCAATCCCGCCTAGCTATGTTTTGTTTATGGTAAACACCAGTCTTATAATTTTATCAATCTACCTTTTTTTGTAAAATATTATGCATTTTCATTGTGCTATTCTTGCAAATTTTTTAATAATTTCGAATAAACTATGTGGACAAAATATATGTGTGTGTGTGTGTGTGTTTGTGAGCATGTACACGTGTGCATTCATTTTTTTTTTCATTATTATTTTGTATTCCTTTTTTGAACTTTTTAGAATTTCATATGAATATGCTCCCACTGTTCAAGTGTTACATTATTTGTGTTAGTATTAGGCCTATAATACTAATATAGGCCTAGTCTACATAATTAAATTTCACACCCTCCTCTACAGTATTTAGTTCTGTAAAGTAATTGTCTGTAAATAAAGAAATCGCGATTTTTGGAAACGAGAATCGAGATTGGTATCGGAATTGAGATCGAGAATCAGGGAAAAGTGGAATCATTACATCCCTAGTTCTACGGTCCGACACGCAAGAGGGGAGTAGGCGACGAAGTACCCTAATTAAGTGTTGAGCCAAGCCAAGGCCTAACCAATCAGTCGTACCGGAGTACTCTAACCTGCGACAGTTCAGGGTAGTGGTTTGATCGGTGGGTTAATCCCGGGTGTCCGACGACAAGGTGGGTGTGGACTAAAGGGGCCAGACCTCCAGACCCAGTCTCTCACTTTCCAGTGACGGTTCAGCATGGTGGATGAGTGAATGGACTGTACTGGACTGTCTGACCGCCTTGTGGTTGCGCCCTAATGGTTGGGGCTCTGCCGTACTGCACACAAAGTGCACAGTATGGGTGGCCATCTAATGTGTATTGTTTGGACGTACGTGCAACCGGTTAAGGGAGCCCGCAGTCCAACACTAGGTTGGGAATGCTACAGTCTCCTGCTCTTCCCTGGTGGGCTGACGTCTACGGAAGTTGGAGTTACAGTCACCCCTAGTAATGAATATTCAGAAGTAAATAGAATATGTGTTTACTCCGAGAGGAATAACACAGGGGCCTGTACTAACACCTAATTTACCAAGGACTGTAATGTAAGTTAACCTATGCAAGTAGGCTAAAGGAACCTGGGTTTGAACTAACAAAGTTGATGCAGCTAGGTCGCTATTATACTGGCTAACCCTAACTAACTCTATGCTTGTTGTCCAGAAGGGACTCGGGTACCACTACCAAAAGGGTAGTGCATGTATAAAAGGGGTGTTGACTTCTTTGGGGGCTTCTGGTGAAGGTGTTGAAGAGCATCTGGTAGGTCGCGAAGGCGTCTGTGTTAGCAGAAAGCTCGAAGGCGTCAGTATTAGCAGAGAGCTACAGCACCAGAAGTGGTGGATTAAGCTGCAGAGAATGAACTTCCGTTCTGCGGCTGTGCACGGACATACATTCCATCTGCCCACTGGCTCTTCGAGGTGTGGAGGTGGGGGGGTGAGCTCCTCCTCCTGTGGGTGGAGCTGCGCTCTCTGGTACCATCTCTCGGTCCATGGCGAAACAGGCATCTCTGGCTTGCACTTAGCTGGCGTGCTGTCTGGCTTCTATCACACAAGAGAGGTTGGAGTTACGTCTGATAATAAGGCAAACCAACTTAGCTGCCTTTGTCCGTGAGGGCCCCTGCGTCTAGGGGTGTTTTGGTGAACTGTTAACTCTGTATGCAAGTTGTTTGAGGTTCACACCTCGCCCGGGTGATTCCATGTGGAGATGAGGCGAAGTTGTGTTTACATTTACTTATCAAAGAGCGTCACGCATCAACATTTTCTATGCGGATGTGCAGTCGCAACGTTTCGCTGGCTAGGTCAGTTTCATCAGGTGGCGAGTGGTGGCACACTGCAATATGTTGAGCGGTGATTGGTAAACAGTGAACCTATTGGTCAGGAGGCAAACTAGGATGATGCGGGAAATTTGAAATGTGGTGGAGGGATTATCATATATTTAAGACAGGTGTCTGTCTGGGATTTGGTGATGTATTGGTGGGCCAGTTCCCAGCGTCGCAGTTCTGCACTCTTATTAGGAGGAGGTATGGCCCTCACTACTCTGGTTGTGTAAAAGGAGACAAAGTTCTGGTTGTAAAATGCTGAATGTGCTGCAACTGGCTTCTCCTGCAAATTTACATCCCCACCAGCAAAGGCTTGTTTGTTGTCTACATAATTGGCCATTCATTCTCTGTCTGCCACATTGAGTGCAGTCATTTTCCTCATTGCAAGTGTTAAATGCACTAAAAATGTGCACACTTATTGCACTTTTCTGGTTTTCAAGGGGCATTCAGTAGAGTCAATTGGACGACACCATGAAAGTGATTTCCTGATGTGAAGTCGCTTTTGCAGCTGGAATGTGGCTTAACGCTTGTTGGCTGGATGGTGTTGGTTTAAGGGAAGTTTTAAGGGGCGGTGAAAAACATTGTTATGTGGTTTGTGGATTTGGATACTTGAATAGGTACCAGACACCGTCGGAAGGTGGTGCCAATTGTTGCTGTTGGTAAAGATCTCATGGTAAGGCGGGAAGTTCGATCAGATGTATGCTGCCCATCGGTGAATTGTTGGAAGAGCCCGTCGCTCCTGATACTTACATAGAAAATACCACAGGCCTATTCAGGCTGACAACTGTAAAAGCTCTTGAGTTGAGCATACTAGCTGTTAAGTAATTTACGTGAAACTGCATGAAGGCGGGTTATAGGAGACCCTTACCCCGAAACGCCCAAAGGCAATAAAAGACAAGAAGTCTGAAAACTTGCATGTAATTACTCTTGCACAGAAACACTTACGTCACTCTAGGTGAACACTTTATACGAACTCTGGTCTGCGGGATGCCAGATTGGCAAGACTGCGAAAAATACACATTTGTGCATAAGAGTGAATTATTGGTGCATTAAGCTTCCCCGGGGCGATGCTATTCCTGAGGAAGAAGGGGTGGCGTCTCCGGTGCAGAAAGAACAGGTTCCGGTACGTTGCATTAGACTATTGCAGCTAAAGGCAATTGGTACGACAATGTGAAGGCACCTGGAGTGCTATGCGGCGTGTGCCGACCCCTTAAGACACTTGATGGCGACTGACTCTGGCGGGCTCGCGAGGCGCGGACTATGGAGGCATGTGGCTCGCCCTGCACTACTTTCTGTTGAACTAAAACACTTGCACAACTAAATGGACATTAACCCTTGCATAAAACATGAATAAATAAATACATAATATTACACTGCACATGAACAAATAAAATTTAAATGTAGATGGCATGAAATGAGGGTAAAACATTTGATGTGAAAAATACGTGAATTTTCAAATAAACATACTGAAAGCACTGAAACGCTTATAGGAGCATTTTAGCATGTCCACACACCTGGTGTGTCTTTCTTTTGCTTTTAATTATTTGATCTTAAATTGCCCTGTAATTATTGTGTGCCGAGTCCGTCATAATGCACCATGGTGGGTGGTACGAAGTTGCGTGGAACTACTCTGCATTCTCTTGTTCTCGCACTACACTGCATGCCTCACTGCTCTGTGGGGGGAGTGAGACAAATTGCTCTCTGCTCTCGTAGCCGCCATCACTGCTGCTGCTGCTGTTGCTGCTGCTGCTGCTGCTCCGACGGCCCACTGCCACCGGTAGTGATCCGGGCGGGCATTGAGCGAGGGTGGTTGATCCCCTGGTGGTAACCCCTCGGCTGGCGGCACAGTTCCTGCTGTGGCGCTACCCCGGTGCATCAACCCCTCGCTAGCAGTGGACACCTCCGGAAGCTGTCTTGACGCGCTCAACAATACGGCAGGAGGTCTCAGAGTGTCCCCTGTAGCGGGCTAGTTGAGGAGGGTGGTGTTCCCCATCAAAGTGGGCGCCCCAACGCCAAGCGTCGTGACGCGAGCGGGCCGTGGTGCTGCTTCCGCTTGCCCGTGTTAGTGGTACACCTGGGATGGTGTTGACGCAGGAACGGCGACGCCACACCATCCGCGATGGGGCTCGCGCCTCGACAATCCCTGAAGGGCGCCTGGTCGTTGTCGGGCTTGCGGGTAATTGTAGATGCTCCACTATGGAAAGTGCTGACGCAACTTCCTTCTGCGTGGGTGGTCGACGGACCTCGACATCGGGGTTACCGTCATGGGGCACCTTGTACGGCGTCGTCGTCGACATCAACTGGTGTTAGGCGCAGGTCATCCCGATCACATGCGGCCCGTTTTACTTTGCCGCAAAGTTATCACAGAGGTCTCTACAGGCTGCGAACCGTGGTTGTGCACCGACGTAGACGTGCTGACCGGATCATAGTTGAAGTGGTAGTGGTCGTATTGTGGTCGGCAGCCACCACGTGATGTAACTTCACTGGTGAATGCGTATCTCTTGGTGCTTTCTTTGATGGTGTTCAGTAGGGCGTCATTGCTGACTGGATCAACACTGTCTTTATCTCTTGGAGCTTTCTTTGATGGCGTTCAGTAGGGCGTCATTGCTGACTGGATCAACACTGTCTTCTGCCCGCGGGCAGTCAAACTCACCTGGCCGGGTGAGGTTGTGGCTCAGCAGGATGTCAGCAGGTGACTTGCTGGTGGCGGCGTTATCATGACGATGGAGGGTGAAGAGGGCGGCGGGCAGATGGTCGGCCCAGGTGGTGTGCTGGTCGCCTACACGGAGGCGCAACTGGTTCTTGAGCTCCAGGTTGCGGCGCTCCGAGAGGTTGGCACGTGGGTGATAAATTACTGTTTTCAGGTGTCACACTTCCTCTCGTTGAATTGCATGCCATTATCGGTAAATAGGTTATGAGGATATCCTCACATGGGGAAGAAGTCGGTCTGCAGGACGTTGGCAACACTCATGGCTCGTGCGCTACTGACGGGATATGCCTTGACCCACCTGGAGAAGTTATCGGTGACCACCACGATGAATCTCTTCCCTCCCTGAGGACATAGGGTAGGGCTCCATGAGGAAGAGGAACACCGTTTCGAAGGGCTTAGTGGGCAGTCGGAGCTGCTGTAGTTGTACCCAGTCAGCTCACCGTGCTTTGAATTGTTGCATTTAACATACTGTTGCATGTACCTACATGCAAACCTGGTTGGTTCGAGCCAAAATAAATATTCACGCACATTGCGAATAGTTTGCTCCGTCCCAGGTGTCCTGCTACGTTGCTATCATGCAGTACTCGCTGAACATGTTTCTAAACTGCCATATATTACTCGCCAACACTCGACAGCCTGCTAAGCGCAACAGTTTTTCTGTTCACAAGTGAGTGCACACTCTAGCTGCACTTGCACCTTGTCAGGGTATAGATCATTTAGAGTGATGTCGTTAGTGGCATAGATCTGGTGAAGGTCTTACCTCACTCAGTGGTTCTCGCGTTGTTGGTGGCAATATCTCTTTCCACTCTGCATCGTCCTGCAACACGACATCGTCACATGGTGACCTGCACAGTGGGTCTGCTAGCTGGTTTTCGCTGCCTGGAACATGCAACACGACGAAATCGTAAGCTTGAAGAAGCAATGTCCGAGTCAGCTTGCTGCGTGCCTCGCGCATGATGTGGAGCCAAACTAAGCAGTAGTTGTCGGTGCGAAGCGATAAGTGCTGGTATTCCAAGTATTCACGTTCGTTGACGTTGTACCTCCACTCAGTTGGTCTGAACTTGGCACTAGCGAAGTCGACGACTTGAGATTCGCCATTGTCACTGCACAGTAGAGCACTGCACCGATTCCATTTTGGCCGGCATCAGTCTGCAGGTAGAGGTGTTTTGTGGCGTCGTACCTCGTCAAGGTCGAGCACACTAGGAAACGTGACTTGATTTGCTGGAAGTCATCGCCGGAGGGGCCGTCCCATTGAAACCACTACTGGGTTGACAGCAGGTCGGTGAGTGGTGCGGTGATGACAGCAAAGCCCTGGATGTGCTGCCGGAGCCAGTTTATTAGCCCAAAGAACTTCCAGAGCTGCTTGGGCATACGTGGTGATGGCTGTCAATCAGCCACAGTTGTTCGGGGTTGGGTTTGTTGCCTTCCTTGTCGATGACATGCCCCAGGAAGTCGATGCTGGTCTTTCCGAGGTGGAATTTTGCAGTTGCGCACGTGAAGCCAACACACTGACCATCATCGCCTGGAAGGTGGTCGGTGCACAATTCAGTTGAAAAGCATGGTGCAGAACTGAAAACGCCTGTCGTCGGGGGCCGTTAAAGCTGTCTTGCCACTGTCTTACAATTTGATGGGCACATGCCAATAGCCACTCTTAAGTAAGGAATGACATGACCTTGGCTTGCCCTAAGGAACTGAGGGCTTCTTTGACGCTGATGTATGGTGGTAACGCACTACGTGTCACTTCGTTCACTAGCCAAAAATCTACACAAAACCTCCACGTGCTGTATTTTTTAGGTGCCAGTGATATGGCGGAATAGAAGTAGTAGTTTGTTGGTTTAATAACACCCTCATTCAACATTTCTTGAATTTGTTGTTTAATAATTTGTGCTTGGTGCGGTAAATAACTGCGTGGCGAAGTGTATACTGTCCTGTCTTGCACTAGCTGTATGGCAAGCTCAGCTACTATGGTTCGATGATGGACGTAGTGTGTTGCAAACACATCTCGGCGCTCATCAAGGAGCCGCTGAAAGCTGCCTGGTGTTCAGGCGGTATGTTGTTGTCAAAGTCAGCAAGGTGAAACAGCTGGAAATATATTGGCTGGTCGCCGGTCAAGGTTATATACTGTGCATTGCACCTTTGGCCGAAATGGATGTGACATGCTGCTGGTTCTACTATGGTATTTTGCTCAGTAAGCCACGATACACCAAGAATGGCACCTTCCCTAATGTCCGCGGTAAGAACTTCTGTGGTTATTGTTTCTAGGTCACGTATGCAAACTGTCACTGTGACTTGACCTAGTGCAGTGCTAGTTTGTAGCTAAACAGATTACGTGAGCAGCTGGAGTGATATCTGTAGAATGTACGAAACTAGGCTGTATGAAGTTATGCAAGGCAGCATTGTCTATTAATACATGGCAATGATAACCGTTAATAAACACTAAAATGAGAATGAACTGTGAATGAGTGCTACTAAGCTGGTTAATTAGTGATTGTTGCGGTGTCACGTTGGTAATGCTGTCAGGGGCTGGAGTGTCGGGAACGTCCGGATCCTTCACTCCTGCTTCCAGTTTCCCGGATTGCTGCTTGCATGATTGTTTGTTNACGTCCGGATCCTTCACTCCTGCTTCCAGTTTCCCGGATTGCTGCTTGCATGATTGTTTGTTTGTTTGAGGTGGGCATTGTTAGGGCATTTACTGCGCTAATGGTATTCTTGACCTCACAATAATGGCACGGCGTTGGCGGTGGTTGGCTTCTGTCCCACTTCACATTTTGTTTTGCGCACTGTCTTGTCAAACTATTGCTTTTGTTGTCACTTGCACTGGTGAATTTTTCTGTACTCCTTCCTGCACTGTCCCATTGTTGACCAAAACAGTGTGTTTTAGTCCTGTTTTGCACTTCATCCTGTCCCTTCACACTGTACTGGCATTGCTCATGGATCCATCGTGCGGCACGGTTGGCACGGATTTTGCTCCAAGATTATCGCTGCATGCATCAGTTCATCAAGTCTACTATTAGTGGTACCAACGCGGCACAGTACTCTGGGCGGACTGTTTCTGCCACCACTTCAAGCACTTCGCGCTCGAGCAGGTACGGATGGAAATGTCTGACAAGATGTATTTTTCTGGTGATAAACGTGGTTAGTTTCTCTGTTGCNACGGATGGAAATGTCTGACAAGATGTATTTTTCTGGTGATAAACGTGGTTAGTTTCTCTGTTGGCTGTTGCTCTTGAAGTGACGTGAATGCTCCTCCTAAGCGGCACGTTGAATGATAATACTGTAGGCACAAAGTATACTGAAGAAAAGGGATACCTTGGACCATGCACAGTAAACTGGAATGCAAAATTTTGTTGTCTGGGAACTGGATATTTGAATTTTGTCGTCTGATATTATCCAAAACTTCAAATTTGACACTGGCTTTGATTTTTGTTTATCACATCGGAGCTGTTCATGTATTCGCAGTTGTTTCCGGCACAATTGCTGTTGGTTTACACCTTACGTTTGCACTTGCAATGTGTTGTGCCTAATTAGTATTTGGCCACTTCGTCCTGTGTGATGGAGCACAAGCATATCCAACACAGAAGCTTCGAGATGCCTACAGATGTCAGAACAGCCATTGTTGACGGCCACGTTATGGCAGCCGAACCCGGCATTGGGGGTCAAGGCCATGGCCCACCCCTGATGACTGACATCCCTGCGTTCGCTTGGAGCTGTGTACTGCCCGGCGGTGTGCGCTTCTGTACACACAGCCTGCTGTGCCGATCGATACTCCCAGCTGGTGTATTAGAGCAGAAGCGCAAAGGGTGGGGATGTATGGGGGGGGTGTAGGTGCACCACCCACTCTGCTCTGCATAGTTCACGGTGCTGAAGGGGGAGGGGTGGTGACACTGCTGTACTGTTATGGTCGACTCGCTGCGGGTGTCTTGCGCCGTTGGTGTAATGGTGGCTGCGGTCTGATGTCTGGCTGGAGGTCAGAGCGTTGTCCCAGGTTGATCACACTGCTCCTAACATGCTCTTGATGTTGACAGGGGTGGCAATAAGAGGAAACGTGGAAATTTTTTTGAAAATTAGGTTGAGGTGCCGGAAAATGCATGTTTTCTGGGTCGAAAAACATGAGAAAAGATGAGGGAAAGGTACGACGCACTGAAGAGCGACAATTAGCAACTGTTGGCTAGGTGGTGGTGGTGGGTTATGGGAAGTTTTGGGGGGCTGTGAAAAACATTGTTAGGGGGCGTTCAAGTATTACGTAATGCAATTTGGGGGGGGGTCCCTGTAAAACGTTACGATGCTTTACAAGTGCGGGGGAGGGGGGTTTTGAACAACGCGTTACGTAACATTGTTATTTTTATTTAAATAAAAAACTACGGAATTAAAATCTCCCAAGTTGGCAACCCTTTTCATTTATGTTTTACGGGGAATCCTTCGATTGTATTTTACGTCATTTTTATTTTGTTTTCGTTGTTAGTATTTGTTTAGTGTTTGCGCAGAAGCACATTGTGTCAGTGTTGTTAAAGTGAGTTCATACTGTAATGTCCTCAAAAGAGGGAGATTTGCATAATCAGCTGTTTTTGGCCTATAAAGACTCTCATGCTGACTTGCCAGCGCAACTGTGCCAAAAAAATGCCAACGAAATTTGGAAAACGGCTAAAGAAAAACTTAAAAATAAAGAAAAGTTTATAGAACATATAAATGATGTTATACGAGAGTTCAAGGTGAAGGCCACGAAGAAGAAAGCAACAATGCTTAGTTACTTTACACAGGTAAGTTAACTGCTAAAATGTAATAATATTACATATAGATAGGTATATTATATATAAACCAAACCTAGATTTTTCATAAAAGAACTGGTCATAAGTATTATATATTTTTAGGTACCTATGAAAACATCAAGCACGCCAGCAACACTATTGTCGGCAAGGCCCAATGTCCCACCGACTTCGCGTACTCTTCAACAAAAACAGGTGCGTATGTACCTACACTTTTTCAGTACAGTTTGTGTAGGTCTGGATGTTTATACAAATAATATATGTAGTATATATATGTGTGTATAAGTTGTATATCGCATGTCTCAATAATACCTATATTAATTTATCACTTCGTTTATAGGATTCCGATGCTGTAGTATCCGCGTGTTCATCTCTTATGGAATCGATTGTCGGAGTCGCTGGAAGAGAGAGCAGTGCCGTCAAACGAAAGATGAGCGATACCCATGATGAGCGAAGTGAGACTAATAATGATGAAACTGTGGACAACGTGGACATCCCGTCTACGGAACCACACAGGACTTCGATTGTTTCGGACATGCCTAAAAATGTTCCAAACAAACCGGCTCAAGAAACTCTTATGAAGAAAATTTACCTACTTCAACAGAGAATAAATGTTCTTACTGAAGCAAGGGACACTGGTATAGCCAAAGATGATGTTCACGAAGAAATAAAAAAACTACAGAAAGAATTGAAAGAAGAAGAAAAATGTTTAAAAAAAAAAGAGACAGTGCCAAGCGTGCAAAAAAATTTCGAGCCTGCTCTCCTGGAGACCATAATTAACATTGCCATTCATGGCAGCGCTGCTGATGAACGCCGCCGAACAGAGATGATTAGGAGTTGTCTCACTCTGTCCGACCTGCATGAGAGGCTGTTGTTGATGGGATTTCAAATTTCTCGAAGCGGCACATATCTTCATTTACTCCCGCACGTTTCTAACACTCAAGAGGGGAGGAGGCACGTACGCACCGTACCCGTAAAGTTAGCAAGACCACAGACCGAGATGCACAAAAAGCACGAGGACGGGGAATTCTGCACTGCTACAATCAGGTCCTTGGAATCTCTCGCGTCGCTTCTGGGACCGCAGCAAGTATTTGTTCTCTCTCAAGACGATAAGGCCCGTGTACCAATAGGTTTACCGGCAGTCAAAAGTCAGAGCCCTCTATTAATGCATATGGAATACAGAGTACTTTTACCTGACCATGACTGGGTCGTGGCAGAGCGGCACAAACTTATTCCTTCTGTATACGCCGGCGTCATCGTGGATCCTGACGGTTTCGGTA
This sequence comes from Clitarchus hookeri, assembly GCA_002778355.1. Lineage (NCBI taxonomy): Eukaryota > Metazoa > Arthropoda > Insecta > Phasmatodea > Phasmatidae > Clitarchus > Clitarchus hookeri. The sequence goes on from NQII01001599.1 coordinate 170,289, forward strand.
AGGAAGAAGCTGTTGGTTACAGCGGGCCGACATACATATCCATAAGGAGTGGGAAACACGCATCCTCCACAGCGAACACCTATGCTTATGATTTCGAATCACTTTTATCAGTAACTGCATTCAAACCCTTAATGATGACAGAATCAAACACCGTGAAGCCAGTGATAATAATCTTTGTAGATGGTGGGCCGGACGAAAACCCACGTTATCGGAAAGTCAAGAAATTTGCCATTCAACACTTCAAAAAATACAACCTGGATGCCCTGTTCATAGCGACTAATGCTCCTGGGCGGAGCGCATACAACAGAGTTGAGCAACGCATGGCCTCCCTCAGCAAACGACTGTCAGGCGACNAAACGGCTGTCAGGCGTCATCCTGCCGCATGAACATTTTGGTTCACATCTCGACAACAAAGGAATGACTATTGATGATGATTTGGAAAAACGCAATTTTCAGCACGCTGGGGAGACACTTGCTAAGGTCTGGAAGGAAATGAAAATTGACAACTACGATGTTTCGGCGGAATATAGAAAGCCCGAAGATAGCTTGCAGGATCCAGCAGAACCTAATCTGGCGTGGTATAGCGCTCACGTCCGTGAATCGCAATATTTCTTGCAAGTGATAAAATGCGTGGACGAATCCTGCTGTTCCCGCTCAAGGAGTGCATTGAAATCTGTCTTTCAGGACACTTTCCTGCCGCCACCCCAATCCTTCAAACTCCAAGCAAACTCGTGGTACCTAGTCAGCTAGTCAAAGGATCATGCAAGTTTTCACCACTTCTTGTGAGGTTGTCCGTTGATCTGTCGCCTCCTCTAGAAGGGTTTAAGCAGATGCCTTACGATTTCTTTTGCCCATCAGTACAATCCAACCTCAAGAACAGAATATGTACAACCTGTGGGATCTATTTCACATCCCACAAGAGTGTGCAAATGCACAGTTGTTGCGTGCATGGCAAGACTGCCCAAGGCCGTCATGAAAGTAGAGTACGGCCACAGCGACTTGCTGCCAGAAGGGCAAATGAGTTTCTCTGCATTGTGCGCCGCTGTGAAACATCGTCTGAGGATGCCGATTGACTCGACGAAGACGAAGTAGATGCAAATGGTTTAACAATTCCGGAACCCTCTTCGTCTGCTCTCCGGATGCCAGTAATGAAAGAGTCTGAGTGGCTGGCACACCCGTGGACAGAGGAGCAGTAACTCCAATTGAATTGTTTTTTTTACATACCTACCTACTTTTGAATTATGGCTGATTTTATTTTAAATTATTTGTTAAGAGTACGATTTTATTTTAACTAAAATGTTTTATTTCAGTTAGGTTTCCATTTCTAATTGCATTGCCAAAAGTTAAAATGTTAAATAAATTTGTTTTTATTTTATTTTAAGAGTTTATTAGTAAAAAAAAAAGCTAAAATAGGAGAATGCATGAGAAGAACAATGGTGGATGAAGCCAAAAATGCATGTAAGGACAGGGCCAAGTCAGAAAACGACGTAATTAAATGTCAGATTTGTAGTAAAAGTTTATTAGGACAAATTTGAGCCCATTTTAACATATTTTAAACTTAAGCAAATGTTTATTACATTATGTGTGATTTTTATTTAATAACAATATGAATAAATAAAATAAACAACATATGCATGTATTGCAAGTTAAAAATCTCTTGTTTTATTTATTATTACCGCAAACGCGATTAAAACAATAACAAAGGTATTTTAGCAACTTTCCGGTACCTTGCGCAACATAATTGTGACTTTTAGGTAAAAATGGTCACTGGGTGTTGCGTAACATTTAGGGAGGGGGGGTACAGAAAAACGTTACGGCGCGTTACATGGGGAAGAGGGAGGGTCAAAAATCTTCAAAAATTGCGTTACGTAACACTTGAAAGTCCCCTTACTTGGTTTGTGGATTTGGATACCAGACTAGGCATCAGATACCGTCGGCAGGCGGTGCCAATTGTTGATGCTAGTAATGATCTCAGGGTACGGCGGGCCAATTGCCCGGACATACATAGTCCCTCAGTGAAATTTTGGAAGAGCCCCTCGCTCCTAATACTTACATAGGACATACTGTGGGCCTGTTTAGGCTGACCCACATGCCTTAAACTGTGAAAGCTCTGAGTTCAGCATACTGGCTGTTAAGTAATTTATGTGAAACTGGGCAAAGGTGTGTTATAGGGGACCCGTTCTCCGAAACACCCAAAGGCAGTGCTTGAAATGAAAGACACAAAGTTTGAAAACTCGCATGTAATTATTACTCTTGCACAGAAACTCTTACATCACTCTAGGTAAACACTTTATACGGACACTGGCCCGCAGTCTGACAGATTGGCAAGAATGCGAAAAATACACATTTGTGCATAAGTGTGAATTATTGGCGCATTAAGCTTCCCAGGCCGATGCTATTTCCGGGGAAGAAGGGGGTGGAGTCTCCGGGTGCAGAATGAACAGGTTTCCGGTATGTTCCATTAGACTATTGCAGCTAAAGGTGATTGGCAGGGAAACGTACAGGCACCCACAGAGCGTGGCAAGTGCCGACCCCTTGAGACACTCAATGGCGAGCTCGCGAGGCGCGTACTATGGCGGCATGTGGCTCGCCTTGTACTACCTTCTGTTGAACTAAAAAACTTGCACAACGAAATGGACATGAACCCTCGCATAGAACATGAATAAATAAATACATCATATTACACTGGACGTGATCAGATACAATTTAAATGTGGATGGCATGAAATGAGGGTAAAACAACAGAGGTTAAAAAAACGTGAATTTTAAAATAAACATAATGAAAGCACTGAAACGCTTATAAAGGCGTCTTTGAGCGTCCACACACCTGATGTGTCTTTCTTTTGCTTTTAATTATTTGGCCTTAAATTGCCCTATAGTTAATGTGTGCCGAGTCCGCCATAACACACACTCGCTCGTCCAAAGAGATTGGGGATGGTACGAAGTTGCGCGGCCCTACTCTGCACTCTCCTGCTCTCACACTACACTGCACTGTGCACTGAGGGCACACTGGTCCCGACTGATGCGGTGGACGCACTGCGTGGCAAATTGTCTGGGAGGTAGGATGCTGTCCTGCGTCAGGCTGAACCTCACAACCTACACGAAGGAACTGCATGCCCAACTGTGACATACCTGCAAGGTCTTCAGGCCCTTCATGATGTTCATGTAGCTGCCACAGGAAGGGCACTGCACCATGAAGTCCGGAGTGTCAACTGGAACAAGAATGACAGCCTGGCAGGAAGAGCTCGCCCCGCAGCGGAACCGCATAAATCTGGGATCCAGATCCTTCAACAGTGGCCAGTTTTCCTCGCACGGCCGGCACTTACACCTGTGTTGAAAAAGAACAATATGTCGTTAAGGTTATTTCAAAAGTTGGCCAACATGACTAATTGAAAAAAAAATTTTGTTGTAAGGAAACTGGCATTAAACCCAAGGATTTATGTAATTTAAGAACAATAGTAAAAGCTAGGGCATTTAGGTTGTGTCTTTGTAATACAGTCAAATTTCGTCAAAACGACTATATAATAATGATTTCCAGAAAGTAAAAACCCTATTTTGGGAAATAAAAAAAATTTGAAAGAAATAGCCAGAAAACTAAGTTTGTTGCATCTATTTTGATCCCTGATCATTGCGATTCTCTTCGCCAATCCTGGGAAGAGAGTAAGATCTAAAGAGACACCATTCACCAACACACAACCTTCCAGCCTTTCCATAAAGGTCTCCAATGTTTACCCTCATTCGCCTGCTGTTAGTCCAGTTATGCACCAGAGTTGCCTAACCCAGACATCGCCCTTTGTGAGGTTGTATGATAATAAAAACACTGGACTGATCTGCTGGAAGGAGAAATAAAGATGATCTTTCTTTGACACAGTTGTGAACAAATAAATTACTACAAATTCATATACGGTGCGACAATTCACAAATAATGTACAGTAGAAAACACGTTTCAATACCCTTTAATTTATATAAATACAAAATGAATTGGCAAAACAACCTTTAAACAATTAAATAAATAAAATTATTGCTGATATATATCAGCAATAACTAACAGAGTTAATAACTTGTTTCATTAATTACATTTTATTTAAATGCAGTTTTTGCCTTGGAGCCCCAAAAAATAAAAATATACAACATTAGAAATATAATCTTAACTTCAGAACAACAAACCCTTCAAAAAAACACAAAAAATTCAAAATTCAATTTGTTTAACAACTGATTAGGAACGTTACCATTTACTTTGACTAGAACACAGCACCCATTTGCCTCTAAAAACTCGTAGAAAGGAGGGCAGCAATTGACTTGCCTAATAAAACCTCCATTCCATAAAATACTTTAAAAAAAATTAATAGGTAAGCAAAATAATTACGGTGGGAGGCAGTCAGGTAAGACCCAGTACNTAAAAAAAAAAAAAAAAAACAACCACCCACGCCACGCGCGCACACACACACAATTTTACGCCCCAATGATATAGTTGTGGAGAGAGAAAAAATGGATACTCAAACTGACTTGGGCGGCTTACAAGGACAAACATGAGATGTTAAAACCAGAGACACAGTTAACGTGACACCATAGTTAAGCCGGAACGTAATTTTGAAAAGCGACAGAAACCAGAATTTTGAAATGGCCTAGCCTTACAGCACACCTATGATAAAGCACAACTATGCCACACAATTACAAAACACATTAAAATCCCAACCGCAAAGTTAGCGTTCTCCATAACTTAGTTTTACTGCCCCATCGCTCAGTAGCTAAACAGGTATACTGTGTCAGCCCGGTAACATAATGTCGGCATTGTCCACTGCTGGACCAAGATGAAAGTGGTTAAGCCATCAGGAACTAGCGATGATCATGTGGTGTAAGTTGCGGCGAAAAGTAGCAGAATTCTGAAGGGTGTCAAATAGTGCAGAATAAACGGAGCCCCGGCCGAGTAAGGACTTAAGTAAACTATATTGGCAAATAAAAATTGTGACCCACGAAAGGTGAAGGGGAAAGCAAGGAGGGAGAACGGGGAGGAAAAGTGAGGGGATCCGAGCCCAGCAAAGAGTTCACCCCCACACAGAAGTAGACGGCTGTAAAAACATTAAAACAACATCGCTAGCGTCTCAACCGCCACCCAAAAAACCTGTGCCCTGGGACTAGTCTCTCAAAGTCTAAAGTTCGTTGGTACACAACACACAGTTCACAGAAGAAGCAGTAAGTAGAAATTCGTGGGCATATTAGAGCAGAAACAATAGCGTAAATAGAAGATAATCAGTCTATAGATTCATAGATAATACAGAAACATGTAGGCCAAGTCTATATTCCATTTCTTCGATACAAGGAGTGATCAGCTCCATCTTCAATGCAGTCTCCGGAGACGGCGGGTAGCCAACAGCCAAAGAGCATCTCAGTGCAAAGAGAACTAGCCTCTTCTCGGGCACAGAAGAACAGAAACAAACAGATGCCAGTGGGGTTGCGGTAGATGTAACCAACAGAGGCTTAACCTCTTCAAACTGCAGACAGGTAAGCTTCCAAACCATTGACGTCGACATGGCAGGGAGTGAGAGAGAGAGCGTTACACCACGCCAAGAGCGAAAATGACACGTCATGTGCCGCAACCCCGAGCCCAGCAACAAAAGGAGCGCTACAGAAGCCAACCCGACTTTCTTGCGAGTGACAATACTACATCGCTCCCACCATTTTTTTTCTCGCCCAAATGAGTCTACGTTTCAATGAAGGGGGACAATTTACACATGACTCTTATTTTGACATATATATAAACTTGACTTCACCTCATCTGTACACATCTTCACGTTGCCCCAGGCTGGGTTTGAACCCCGAAAAGACCTCCTACGAGAGCCTACCAGTATGCCTTTAGTTGTTAGAGCACCCACAAAGACATGTCAGCCAAGTTCGTTTGCCATTATGTCAGACATCACGCCACCCCCTCACGTGTGATTGAGACTAGCCAAGTAGCCAAATTAAGCGCCTATGCTTGTGCAACCAAGGCAACCCGGCATTACAAAGATGCATAGTTCAGCCAGGGGCCGAGGAATTGCGCTGGAGAGCAAAGCTCTGCCCAGGAGGAGGAGCTGGGCTGTCCGCACCCCAGACGAGTCCATGGGAAGGTAGAATATATGACAGTGCTTTGCCAAGGAATGTCAGTTGATCTCCAGTTCTACTTCTGAGTTCATCTCCTGCAGCTAGCAACACCACTTCATGTGATGGGACTCTCTGCTGACTCCAGCGTCTTCGCGACCTACCAGAAGCTCTTCAAGATCTGCACCAGCAACCCCAGAAAAAGTCTTTGAACCCCTTGAACAGCCTACCCTTCTGGTAATGGCAACCACACTACCCTTCTGGTAGTGGCCCTCAACATCACTTCTGGGCAACGGCTTTGAGATATTTAGGGACAGTTGTTATTGTAGCTACCTAGCCGTATCTGCTCTTTTTCAGGATAGACACAGTTCCCCTTCACCTGGTTTAGCGTTTACTTCCGTTCAGTTCCGGATTAGTTAGGAGGTAGTACACGGCACCGTGTCTATTCCTCACGGAATAAACACTTATTCTCTCAAACCTCTGAATGCTAACTCTAGGGTGACTGTGATTTTATCCTCTGTAGATGACAGCCCACCAGGGTAAAGCAGGAGACTGTGTCTTTGACAAATCAAATACAAAACCTAGAGTAGGACTGCAGGCTCTCTTAACCGGGCGCACGTAGATAGTAAAACACACCCGGTAGACGGCCACCCGTAATTTGCACCTGGTGCACAGTAAGGCAGAGCCACAACCACTAGCAACACAATCTAAGGGTTGTCAGTCAGCCGATTCACTCCATCCTCCACGCTGATAATATGCCAGGAGTGATAGACTGGTTCTGGAGGACTGCCCACCTTTGGACATACACCCAACGTCGTTGTCGGACTTCCAGGATAAACCCACCGCTCCAACCACCGTGCTGAATTGTTGCTGGTTGGAGGTATCAGGTGCGACTCTGGTCGACTCGGCCTCAGCTTGGTTCTACACCTAGCTAGGGAACATCGTCACCTGCTCTCCTCTCGTGAGGCCGATGTTTGTACCTATCTGTACGCCATACACGCAAAGGAATGGTATTAAGTGGCAAGAAAGGATGGCAGCTGTGGCCTCCAAAGCCAACGGGAGCTATAACTCTGCCCCAACTGCACTTTGCAGCATAACCCCCAGGGAACGATCTCAAGCCACCTGCCAGGCGGCGAAACATCACCTCCCAACTCCCTCCCGCCCTTATTTTAGACCCTGATCAAGACCGCCGGCCGACCACACCCGATTGTCACCGACTTCTGTCAGGAACAGCCTGTTCCACTAGGGATCGCGAATCCCTGGTTC
>NQII01001599.1:183883-220456 GCA_002778355.1 Clitarchus hookeri
TTCACTTGCAGAGAACAACATAAAAACAATAACAACCACAACCGTAAGTGTTAAGTTGAAAATGTGTACTCCCTTGAGTCAGTATCTTACAAAAATATTCTGAATATAATTTCTAGGGATCTGCGAGTATAGTTTGGCATATTTCATACTTATTACAGCAAAAAGAATAATTTTTGAATGCGTAATTTACAACTGAAAAGAGATTTTAGTGTTTGAAAACTTATTACAATATATTGAATGTGATAGTGGGAGGGTTACAAATCCGAATTTGGTAACAGAGACGAGTGGCGACATGACATGGCACGTTGCTTATTCCAACGAAGCATTATTTTTTCTTGCTCCCGAAAAATACTTCAAATTACCACATCAAGTTTGTAAATGTTGTTGTCTTTTAAACCTACCTATGCAAGTTACAATCATGTGATAAATTAAGTGTTTCCATAGCAGTAATAAATATCCCGTAAAGTGTGTTGTCACCGCTGCATGTGGAAGGGTGTGGCCGCAACGCTGGCCCGCTGTGAGTGTGATTGCAAATATTGGACGTGCAAAATTTATACCTTTTAATAGTAAACTATTTTTATGACAAAGTTAATTATTTTAAAGACACGTCTGTTTATTTATCACAACATAACTTCGCCCTAGGTGTTTGAAACACAATTGTGTAACATGCTTTCGTTTTTGTGATGTGAATATTTGCCACAATCCCAACAAATTACTAAGCTCAGCCAGAAATTTTTTTATAAATAATAAAATAAACCTTGTAAAAACTAAGTACCTATGTTAAGAAATATGAGCGGAATAAAAATTACAGTAAGCCTATTTGTGTGCATGTTCACCACTATTTTTTGAGTTTGTTGCTGCTATATAGAAAAAATAAGCGACAAGAGTTGCCGGTTTGAATTTACTGTATTTTTCATTGGACTGGTTGCGCCTTCGTTTTAATATGTATTCCAGCTGAGGCCATCCTTTTAAACAAATTATGCAACACACATGAATAACAAGAGGTTAAATACTACAGTTCTTTCCCTCACAGTTGTAACAGGGTTAAAAGATGCAGCAAAATAATAACATGCATTACGTGTAATGTGCTATATTGTGTATAAGAAATATGTTCACAATGTAACATAATAAATGTAAGAACTATCGTCAATACAGCCATTGCCAAAAAGTCATAAAGCTGACCAAATATGGTTATAGGACTAAATTGTGAATATTAGTACGTAGTGGTTTCTGAAATATGACAGGATTCTTTGAACAGCTGTAAACAGTAAACAAAGCATTTGACAGCAAAATCATAGAAGTCACATGGCAGTGTTTATGTTTACATTTACGTGTAGCAGGATACGTAATTNAGCATTTGACAGCAAAATCATAGAAGTCACATGGCAGTGTTTATGTTTACATTTACGTGTAGCAGGATACGTAATTGGTAACCAAAAGTAGAAATTAAGAAGAGCTATAGAAAAGTGTGAAGTAACCGTAAATGGACTATACTCAAAAATCAAGCTCGAGCTCTGCTTAAAATATTTTTCCGGCTCAACAAATTTAATCTTTTATATCATCACGATTTCTCAGAAATCCCCTTTGTTAACAGCCACCCACATCTCACCACTCCACTGCCTCATCAGCATTCAACTTGGTTCTAGTACTGTAGCATAATAGTTTCTGACAGTATTACATTCAACACTATAGCAAATTGTAATGTGATAAGACATTCTCCCTCAGTTTTCAGAGAAGAATCAGGTACAGTAGGGTTACCGTGACTCACTTGACAACATTGAGTTCGCAGGAGTGGTTGAAGAGCGCCAGGGTGGGGTACAATGNAGTAGGGTTACCGTGACTCACTTGACAACATTGAGTTCGCAGGAGTGGTTGAAGAGCGCCAGGGTGGGGTACAATGCCCCGCCAAGCATCCTAGACTCGTCTCTGTGCAGCTTGGCACCAGCCCCCAGTGGCAGCTCTAACACAGCATGAATGTTGAACTGTAGCTGCTGAAGGTGCCGTAGCAGCAGTCCGCCAAGGAACTGCTCATCTGCCGTCAATGTGCGATCTTCACTGGCTGTCCGGGACAGAACAGGGACCAAGCTCATGACTTTCATTGCCACTGAGATACATGGGCTATAAAGCCATTTGTTCAAACTTACTTTGAACAAAAATAACAATAGCAGCAGAAGTAACAAACACATTCACCTAAGACACTAATTTGTTGTGGTAGTTGATAAAAGAGATTTGTGAATTATTGCCTTCCCAAAATAACCTGTACTTGTTGGCTACTCAGCAATTAATAACATGAACACAGTGATAATTGTGCAGCTGATGTTTTTTTAGATGTGCAGAAGACACGTTTTCGGAAATATCATGTAATGGAGCTGAGAACACAGGTGTGACCACGTAATGTTGCGGGTATGCAGAGGAAAGTTTTTAAAATACTCTTGTGTTCTGCCCTGTGACTAAACAAACTCCATCAGGTGATAAATAGAGTGAAGTTCACAATCTTCTTCAGTTTGTTTATTGGTAGAATTGTGCGAACGCAACTTTTTTACTCACAAAACAAAAACTATGTTATGAAATGATGTTTAACTGAAACAAAAAATTAAAATAATTTTAAAAGAGCTTTGCTTTAAAAAAATTTTAATGACTGTCATACCTTTCAAGCAAGTTATTCTTTATAACAAATTTTTTGCAAAACAAAAATGTAGGCTATGGAGTATTTACCACAGTGGTTCTTGTCTACATTTAAATTTTTGCACAACCCTATTTATTGGTGTCACTGTACTAGAGGAAGATGGACTTCAGTGCCTCTGAAGTAAACACAGCAAGTAAATCAATGCTATAGTTCATTAAAAATAACGTCCAACTTTTCTGAAACCCTGCTAAAGTTCTACTACCAGGATGTTAACCTGTATAATACAAACAAAGCTTAACAAAATTTAGAAAATTACACCAAACGGACTGTTGTATATTCTCATGTACTATATTGTGTATGTTGGTGTGGAACTATACAGTGTGCAGCGCGCAAGTATCCAGTATCTCGCAAGTAGTCTGGCTGTATTCCCAGGAGGAGCAGTGAATACCAAGATGGCGAGGCGGTAAGTTCACATATGATGAGTGTCTATCGTTATCCTTCTCGCTCGAGTGCTTATCAATCAAATCTTGCAACAGGAACAACGCATCACATTCATGCACACTCAGTGTAATAATATTTTACATAAGAACTACAGTAGAAGACTGTTATAATATTTTTCAAGGGGTCAGTAAAATTAAGTGTTATATGAAGGAAATAGCAGGAAACTGTATTACACCTGCAGGAACATATCAAGCGAAACAAAATTCCAATGTAATAACTTTTGTATATAATAGCTAGTAAAGTTATTAAAAATCTTCATCTGAAGCATTTGATGCAAAAATATCAGTCATCTGAATTCCATGGACCATATCATCAATAATAGCATGATGACAAGCATTCTGGAGGCTTTTTCACTCATCTAATCTTAGTTATCTTAGTAATTTACAGGACCATCACCTCTAAAATCGTTAACATTTCAAGTGTAAACTGTTTAATGTATCTGTTTGTAGGCTACTGCATTGTTAATGTGTCTAAAAATTACTTAGAGAAAAATTGCATTTGAGATGCTACAAGGAATTGAATAAATACTGATGTTAAGAAGGAAATGAAAAAATATGAATATAGTTATATGCAGGCAGTGTAACCATTAAGCCTTATGGAGAAATGGTGGGACTATGAAATAATGGTGTTACATGCGGGAAAATATTATATGTGGGATAACAGGGTTCTACTGTATTTCTTACTGGGCATTACCAACGTATTTTCTCTCCATTTTTATTAAAAATGAAATATTATTACTAATTGATAAAATTTAAGTAACGTTCAATTTAACCAAAACTGAGGTACTTTTACGTTAATACAAGTATAAAAATGCTTGTAATACAAAACATATTTAGGAAATAACTAAACACGTCACACATGGTGGGATATTTCAAAGGTTTTATTAGAAAAGTGTGGAAACCATGAATAGACTATCAGCCTTGGCCACACTCCACGTTAAATTATGATGTTGGTTCCTGGTGAAACCAGCCACTACAACACATACAGCTGAGTGTGTGCTGCAATATGGGTGGAGAGAGGCTGCTGTGCGAATAAGCCCCAGAGAGTCAGTGAAGAAGGAAGTGGAGGCTTGTCCGCTATTTAAAGGAATGTGTTGGCCCACAGTTGTGAAAACATTTAAAAGAGAATATTTTCCACACTGGCAGGTGTGGGTGGAACTTCAATAAGTTGTGCAAGTATTTTACTAATNATATTTTACTAATGTAGGTTTAAACCAAACACAGTGGGCTAACTGTGTATGATGCTGCCTCACGTTTTGGTTTGGACAACATGAATCCCACCATGAAGGATTGGGCTCTGCACCTCGGGTTGTAGCTGCCACATACCTTGGCAAGTGGNTGGACAACATGAATCCCACCATGAAGGATTGGGCTCTGCACCTCGGGTTGTAGCTGCCACATACCTTGGCAAGTGGTGTAAATAACTCCCACAAGTAATGAGGCGGTTCTACCATCCGCCTCCTTTCCTGCTGGGCACTTTCTATGTATTTATTTCTGACTAACTAATAAGTGCAGCTTCTTGCCTGTAGTTCTTGTGCCTGGTTGGCTGTCCAGACTGTATTTTTCCTTTCGCCCCTTCATTTGGAGAGGGACGTAGGTGTGTGTAAGAAGTGAGGTGAGAGGGTTTCCTCGCGGGAGTCCTAGGAGGTCCCTGACGATTGTTTCACAGCTACCTAATTCTACCTCTCAGTATGAAGAGCGGAATGGGTTATACACTTCCTCCATCCTCCAATCCTCTCTTTTCCCGGCAGTTGGTATGGTGGATCAAAGAGAGGTTGGTAAGTGTGGCTAATGTATCCCTGGATTCCTTCAGTGTGTTCTCTAATGGTTTTGGTTACTATATAAGCGACAATTTTAAGGATCACCAGGGCATGAACGGTGACTGTCTGAACGTCCACAGTTATGGATGCTGGATGTAAATGAAGACCCTTCACTCAGTGCAATCTCTGCCAGCTAATGTTTCATCCCCCATGTCAGATACCCCCTAAGGAAGATAACAGGCTGGGTGTGGTTCTGCCGGAGCAGAGGGTGCAAGAGGGACTGGCTTACGCACAGTAATAAATGTTAGTGAAAGTCGGATTTAAATCAATGTGGAATTTACTGTCTTTGTTACCAGGCAACTGATGACTGACGCCTGGGTGAATCTGTCATAGTGGCTAATAGTATCCTTATAGCAAATTCCCTGACGTTTCCCTGACTTTTCCAGGTATTTTGTTACATTTCCCTAACCAACTTACGCTGCAAATATTACAAATATATTTATGTTTCTCATACAATAAATTACAAAACTTTTATGGGTAACAATAAACGATAACATAGCCTATAGATGCTTTCTTATGTAAAANATACAATAAATTACAAAACTTTTATGGGTAACAATAAACGATAACATAGCCTATAGATGCTTTCTTATGTAAAAACAAAAAAAAAAGTATATTGGTACAAAGATGGCAAATGGATAAAGGTGACACAGAGGTTAAATATTAGCATTCTCAGAACCCGAAAAAAGAGACAATGAGAACCACTAAAAGTGTTTAAATGATTAATTTAGTAAAATAAAATAAAAACTCAGCCAAGAAAATGTGTGTAATAGTTACAATTAAAGATACAACAAAATTGTTGCCAGGCTCATAAAACTTCCTACGATGGGGGAATAAGCTAAGGAACAGTACAATTTATAAGACGGCATGAAATGCTATAATCTAATATTTATTTTCTTATTGAATACATTTTAAACTATTTTATCTTAATTCCCGGCTTCACACAATTTTCCCTGATATTTCCTTGACTTTACCAGAAATGTAAAATTACCTGACTTTTCCATGTTTTCCCGGATACTAGCCACCCATACTGTCTGTACCAGACGTAACTGCTGTTTCCTGTTCTCAGGTTCAATGCAATTAAGTGAATCTGNCTAGCCACCCATACTGTCTGTACCAGACGTAACTGCTGTTTCCTGTTCTCAGGTTCAATGCAATTAAGTGAATCTGTTTTCTTTCGTCAGATCCACGAGGTTCTAGCAGTGGAACGTGACATGGCCGGAGCAGTGTGGCAAGTACGGTGGCCNGGGTGCAAGACGGACTGGCTTACACACAGTAATAAATGTTAGTGAAAGTCGGATTTAAATCAATGTGGAATTTACTGTCCTCGTTACCAGGTAACTGATGACTGACACCTGGGTGAATCTGTCATGGTGGCTAATAGTATCCTTATAGCAAATTCCCTGACGTTTCCCTGACTTTTCCAGGTATTCTGTTACATTTCCCTAACCAACTTACGCTGCAAATATTACAAATATATTTATGTTTTTCATACAATAAATTACAAAACTTTTATGGGTAACAATAAACGATAACATAGCCTATGGATGCTTTCTTATGTAAAAACAAATATCTATAAAAACAAAAAAAAGTATATTGGTACAAAGATGGCAAATGGATAAAGGTGACACAGAGGTTAAATATTAGCATTCTCAGAACCCGAAAAAAGGCACAATACGACAAGAGACAATGAGAACCACTAAAAGTGTTTAAATGATTAATTTAGTAAAATAAAATCTCGGCCAAGAAAATGTGTGTAATAATAACAATTAAAGATACAACAAAATTGTTGCCAAACTCATAAAACTTCCTACGATGGGGGAATAAGCTAAGGAACAGTACAATTTATAAGACGGCATGTAGCAGAAATGCTATAATCTAATATTTATTTTCTTATTGAATACATTTAAACTATTTTATCTAAATTCCCTGCTTCACACAAATTTCCCTGATATTTCCTTGACTTTACCAGAAATGTAAAATTCCCAGACTTTTCCATGTTTTCCCGGATGCTAGCCACCCATACTGTCTGTACCAGACGTAACTGCTGTTTCCTGTTCTCAGGTTCAATGCAATTAAGTGAATCTGTTTTCTTTGGGCAGATCCACGAGGTTCTAGCAGTGGAACGTGACATGGCCGGAGCAGTGTGGCAAGTACGGTGGCCGAGGAAGAACGGGTGGTCACTGTCCTTCCAAGCAGTGTTAATGGATGTCTTATGGTTAGCAGATGATTTGGCGAGTTTCTTCCAAGCCTTCTTGTCCCTGAAGAGATGGGCTGATGGTTTAAGCCAGAGTACAACTGCTGTTCTGCCTGGTGCGCCTTTATACCTTGCTATGGTGGCAGGCATCGCCGGGGGGGTATGCAGGGTTGAGAGGTATAGTCCATAGACCCCTGCCGCACTGTGGCTGCACGTAAGTAATGTGTGCGAGAGGTGACACGTGCAAGTCCAGCATGGGGAATGGACAGATAGGACTATGCTGGAAGTAAAGCATCAGTGTAGTGCTAGGGGCAATGTTCAGTCTATGTAGCGATCCCCATTTCTGCATCTCTAGTTGTAGAACAAAAGAAAGGTGGTAAGGGGATTTCAGCAGCGTTTGTCTTTGAAATCAACNGGGGGGGTATGCAGGGTTGAGAGGTATAGTCCATAGACCCCTGCCACACTGTGGCTGCACGTAAGTAATGTGTGCGAGAGGTGACACGTACAAGTCCAGCATGGGGAATGGACAGATAGGACTATGCTGCAAGTAAAGCATCAGTGTAGTGCTAGGGGCAATGTTCAGTCTATGTAGCGATCCCCACGTCATTTCTGCATCTCTAGTTGTAGAACAAAAGAAAGGTGGTAAGGGGATTTCAGCAGCGTTTGTCTTTGAAATCAACATCATCAATCAAATTCATTTTTGAGAATTGTGGTAAGGTATGTAATGATGCAGTTATAATAATTATTGGGATTTTTGGTTAATTTTCTTTTCTTTTGCGAGGCTTTGTAATATTTTATCAGGATTAGAAGTTATGGCCAGGGTAAAATGTTTATCGGGAATAGCCTTTTCAGAAATTTTAGTTTTTGCTTGCATCAGCATTTGTAGATGGAAGCTTTTAAAACTTCAGTAGGCATTTTTTTGTCCTAGAAGTTTGATTATATTTTCACTACAACGCAGTTCGGCATAACAAGGGGAGTGTTTGCAACAGGGGTCGCATAGGGTTTTGAAGGGATTTCGGCACATGCCATGCCCTTATTTGGTCACGTTTTTGGTACCCTGGGGCGAGGAGTGGGGGTAGGCATGAATGACTTTAACCCCGAGTGCCTACCGCCCAAAAAC
This sequence comes from Clitarchus hookeri, assembly GCA_002778355.1. Classification (NCBI taxonomy): domain Eukaryota; kingdom Metazoa; phylum Arthropoda; class Insecta; order Phasmatodea; family Phasmatidae; genus Clitarchus; species Clitarchus hookeri. The sequence continues at coordinate 192,147 of NQII01001599.1, forward strand.
AGTAGACAACCAGCTCTCTAGGAGAACACAACGAGGTGGCAAATATCCCCCCACACCGGCAAACTTTATGCTGCTTAATAATTTCTCCGCCGGTGTGGGAGGTCGCGAGGGTGTCAGGAGGGAACTGACGTCCCTCCTGCCTTTGGAATGTCCTCTTGCGGTGCAAGTTTTAAATAACATGAATAATACATAAACCACTGTGGGGCTGCTCTTTGTTTGTTTGTCTGGTAAAACTGACAGTTTGGGTCACTGCATATCTGAAGCTTGTGTGTGAACTGTTTCTTTGGATTATTAATATTAACTACAGTACCTAAACAGAGACTTAACTTTATTTTATATTTATATGGCGCCTTTAAAGTTTCATGTTTCTACCGATTGAGCAAAACTGAGCTGTGATTTTCTGTCGCAAATTCGGATGACTGCGACATTACAGGTAACTCAGTTGTCAAAATCTTTCATGTTAATGTAAGGGTTAGATTATTTATTCTATTGAAACTGATGTAATTTTAATTTCACTGTAATCAGTATTTGTAAAGTAATTCTTGCTGCTATAAATATATAACTTCAACTGGTCTACAATGAGACAAATCAGCATGATACCGGTACTTGACAACCGAGGAGCGGCAGTGCAGTAGGTGTGAAGTAAAGTGTTCATACATGACAGTGACAGCTCACCACGACTCTGGCCAAAGTAGCCCCCTAGCTGAAGGCAGCGGAACAGGACCACAGCCATGGCTGAACGCTGGAAGAAGTCTTCTAGGGTACGCTGGTCCTCGTGCCGCACTAGCTGGTACACGGTCGTGTAGTCGCTGCCTCTGTACTGCTTCTGCGTGCTNCTCGTGCCGCACTAGCTGGTACACGGTCGTGTAGTCGCTGCCTCTGTACTGCTTCTGCGTGCTGGCCCCCGCATCAATCTGCAAGAGAGACGCACACGCCTTCCGTCATGGCAACCACAATAATTTAGATTAAATTATATGTTCATTTTAAATGGAAAATAAAAAACTCTATAAATTAATTTAAAAAAAGGGTATGGTTGGTTATACTTGTTAAAATAAAATCTTAAAATAAAAAATTAAACAGTTTATTAACACTTGCACCCTGTGCACATTTTTGGTGTTCAAGACAAGCTAAACTTTGTCTCTTATATCCACCATTATAGGTACATCATTTCTGTTGGCGGCTTGCTGCTTTCCCACTTATCACAGTGCTATTGATTCACACCAAATTTGACACACACTTCACTGAACAAAGTTTATTACTGTCTTGCTGTCGGGCAATAAAGTGGCAAGTTAAAAGTCTCCCAATCAAATACACTTTTACGTATATGTATCCGGTACAGTCTGTTTTATACATGTCCAAAGTTATAAATAATTATTTTTATTCACTGTATTTAGTGTTGTAAAGTACTTTTATGTTCCTGGAAAGAATTAACAAAATAATGAAACTACANGCTGGCCCCCGCATCCATCTGCAAGAGAGACGCACACGCCTTCCATCATGTCAACCACAATAATTTAGATTAAATTATATGTTCATTTTAAATGGAAAATAAAAAACTCTATAAATTAATTAAAAAAAAGGGTTTGGTTGGTTATACTTGTTAAAATAAAATCTTAAAATAAAAAATTAAACAGTTTATTAACACTTTGCACCCTGTGCACATTTTTGGTGTTCAAGACAAGCTAAACTTTGTCTCTTATATCTACCATTATAGGTACATCATTTCTGTTGGCGGCTTGCTGCTTTCCCACTTATCACAGTGCTATTGATTCACACCAAATTTGACNTTTCCCACTTATCACAGTGCTATTGATTCACACCAAATTTGACACACACTTCACTGAACAAAGTTTATTACTGTCTTGCTGTCGGGCAATAAAGTGGCAAGTTAAAAGTCTCCCAATCAAATACACTTTTACGTATATGTACCCGGTACAGTCTGTTTTATACATGTCCAATGTTATAAATAATGATTTTTATTCACTGTATTTAGTGTTGTAAAGTACTTTTATGTTCCTGGAAAGAATTAACAAAATAATGAAACTACANATTTTTATTCACTGTATTTAGTGTTGTAAAGTACTTTTATGTTCCTGGAAAGAATTAACAAAATAATGAAACTACACCCATGCAAATCTTGTCAGTGGCAGAGAAATTTCTTTTTTAAGGAGAGTTATACCCTGGCATAGTGTTTGAAGTGTTAAAGTAAAAGCGACAATATCATCAGTTCTAGCCAGTAACATGCCAAGAAGAGAGGTTCCACACCTGCAACAAGAGTGGCCTTATGTCGAGGAAGTAGCTAGGAGTTCTCTGCGAGAGGATGCGCAGAGCCATCAGTGAGGGGACTGAAGCTCCCGACGCCCACAGCACATCCATGATGGCGCACTCACAGCCATGATAGGAACGCAATGCTTGCTCCTGGCAGGCTAAACTGCAGAATGCCACGTTGCAGCAGCGACGACATGGCACCAGGGACACCAACCTGGGGCACCACATACTAAACGCATGTAGGCTTGCAAGAACACCACCTCATCTCGTACATANCCCTAGACCCTACCTCTTGTGCAGCTGATTCTAAACACATTTTGTTTATGCAAGTTAGTTTTAGAAGATGATGTTATAAGCAAAATTAGGCTAAATATTTGTCTCAGTAATCAGTTGTTAGTATTGCTGGTAAACCTTTTGTTAGTGGAGCCTCTGCAAACAGAGAAAATTATATTCCACTACTAATAGGAGAATTAAGCATTCTGTGGAACTCTCGCCTGTATTTCTCTGTTGGGCACAACCAATCACTGTGGTGATGATATGCATTAACATTACTCAATGCTAGGTATCCTGAAATCTTACAATGGCTTAAAAGTTTCACTGTCAGATTAATTTGATTAAAAGCAATAANCTCAATGCTAGGTATCCTGAAATCTTACAATGGCTTAAAAGTTTCACTGTCAGATTAATTTGATTAAAAGCAATACGTTGATATCTAATAGGGATTTAAATTACAAACATGATCGAAGTAAGTATAGGAACTTGTTCATGCCGTTCACAAGAGACGGACGGACTCATTTCTACTCACTTTTTGAAACAGTGCGTGCAGTGGTCATGAGCAAACTCCGCCAGTAGGATCGCACAGTACGGCTGCTCCACCAGCACCGTCTCCCCTGGGGCAATGTTCCTCTTGGCAACTGCATATCTCCCCATCTGCTGGCTCTTCTCGATAACAACTGCCGAGCTGGCCGACTGGTGCGTCTTGCTTGCCTTCCCGCTCAGCGCAGGGACGTGGTCGGTGGACGTCGGCAGGGGCGCTGCACACATCACGCCACCGGGAAACACGCATTCCATCTCAACATGAGGGAAAATTCAACCACGCCACAGACTGCAACTTACCATTCTCCAGTTGTTTGTTTTTCGTGAGAATAGCGATCATTATCTGGATATCTTTCTCAGTCTTCATCCTCATATCTGGCGTCATTTTCGCAGCCACATCCAAACAAGTCAATGTCGTTTTAAACGCTTCCAGTGCATCTGCAACCTGGTTGGTTGCCAACAAACATCTGGCCCTTCTGTAAAATAAAGTCATTTTCTCAGTGAAAACAACTGAATAACACACAACTTGAATACAATGTTTCAGCAACTAGTGAACAATAAGGAAGGACAGGTTCGTGGAGTCTCCAATAAAGAATGTTTGGATCATCACAACCAGATTACTCAGTAAAAACCTCATGAAGATATTCATTGTGTCTAAATAATTTACTACCACATTTTGACTCCTTTCTAACTTTCTTTTTATGAAGCCAAATTTTCTGGGCATATAAAGCATACTATTAGAAACACTATTATGTGGTGAATGATGAGAAATCTGAAACAACACAGAAATGTAAGTTAATACAACCAAAATTTAACTTCGAATGCAAAATAAAATTAAAATCAGGCAAAATATACCATTTTATTTGTGAAGCCATGACTAACAATATATACTCTGAAATGTATGACCCAAGCTGTAATAAATATGTACACTTTTAATTCAATGGTTCCCTAACATACTGGACTAGAGAGTGGCAAGAGTGAAAAATTCATTTTCAGTTGTTAACATCCAAGTTAAGTGAATAAGTGCAGTATCAGATACTGGGTAGCTATAACTAAAATAATGATTTAAATGGGATAAGCAAAATTGGAAAACCAAATATGAAAATAGTATCGTTCCTCAATAAAATCGCATATTTCTGCAATATTTGTAAGATAGTGACAAAATGGAAATCCACACGCCCTGTGCCAGAACCTCATCACATGTGTTACAAGTAGTCAGACTGCTACTCCCACGTAGGTGAACCGGGTTCAATTCACAGCAGGGTCGCTCCTGGATTTTCGCGCGTGGGAATCGTGCCAGACAATGTCGCTGGTCAGATGGTTTTCTCGGGTATCTCCTATTCCCTCGCCCTTCCATTCCAGCACTGCGCCATACTCACCTCGCTTCATACTCATCGACTTTCAAGACCTCGATGTTAAGAGCTGTTCAAATCCTTCCACTCCATGTTCCATAGTACTAATTAGCATAAGTTAAGTCAGTATAAGTGCAACATTAGTAAAGAAAAATGTTTATCGAGAAAANGTTCCATAGTACTAATTAGCATAAGTTAAGTCAGTATAAGTGCAACATTAGTAAAGAAAAATGTTTATCGAGAAAATTTATTCAATTTATAAATTGAAACCTTATAATGAGATATTTTTATTTGTGGTAATGCTTGATTTTATCTTGGGTCAAATAAAATATCAATTGAAATTGTGCCTTTAAAAACACAAACACAAGAACAATGCAGAAAAGTTTTCCTTGGTGCTACTGATGTAAACAGAATCAGGATTTTACTTTTAAAAGGAGGCAGGGAAATACCTGCAGACGTAATGATACATCCGTCAATCATGGAAACTTCTCTGGATCTTCTTTCCTTGCTCCCTAAAGGCATGCGAGTATAATGACAGAGAAAATGACACCTTCCCTAAACGCAAGAAGAAAATAAGGGGAAACTTAAGAAACACTCATGTTATATTTCTTAGTTAGAAAACTATTATGAAAATAAAAAATATGTAAAAGGACANGGAAACTTAAGAAACACTCATGTTATATTTCTTAGTTAGAAAACTATTATGAAAATAAAAAATATGTAAAAGGACGCAAACTCAAGGACTCACAGTTAAGTACTTGTCAACAGGGACACACATAAAGCAGGACAACACATTTTTCACACGGTNGAGCAAACTCCGCCAGTAGGATCGCACAGTACGGCTGCTCCACCAGCACCGTCTCCCCTGGGGCAATGTTCCTCTTGGCAACTGCATATCTCCCCATCTGCTGGCTCTTCTCGATAACAATTGCCGAGCTGGCCGACTGGTGGGTCTTGCTTGCCTTCCCGCTCAGCGCAGGGACGTGGTCGGTGGACGTCGGCAGGGGCGCTGCACACATCACGCCACCGGGAAACACGCATTCCATCTCAACATGAGGGAAAATTCAACCACGCCACAGACTGCAACTTACCATTCTCCAGTTGTTTGTTTTTCGTGAGAATAGCGATCATTATCTGGATATCTTTCTCAGTCTTCATCCTCATATCTGGCGTCATTTTCGCAGCCACATCCAAACAAGTCAATGTCGTTTTAAACGCTTCCAGTGCATCTGCAACCTGGTTGGTTGCCAACAAACATCTGGCCCTTCTGTAAAATAAAGTCATTTTCTCACNGCTTCCAGTGCATCTGCAACCTGGTTGGTTGCCAACAAACATCTGGCCCTTCTGTAAAATAAAGTCATTTTCTCACTGAAAACAACTGAATAACACGCAACTTGAATACAATAAGGAAGGACGGGTTCGTGGAGTCTCCAATAAAGAATGTTTGGATCATCACAACCAGATTACTCAGTAAAAACCTCATGAAGATATTCATTGTGTCTAAATAATTTACTACCACATTTTGACTCCTTTCTAACTTTCTTTTTATGAAGCCAAATTTTCTGGGCATATAAAGCATACTATTAGAAACACTATTATGTGGTGAATGATGAGGAATCTGAAACAACACAGAAATGTAAGTTAATACAACCAAAATTTAACTTCAAATGCAAAATAAAATTAAAATCAGGCAAAATATACCATTTTATTTGTGAAGCCATGACTAACAATATATACTCTGAAATGTATGACCCAAGCTGTAATAAATATGTACACTTTTAATTCAATGGTTCCCTAACATACTGGACTAGAGAGTGGCAAGAGTGAAAAATTCATTTTCAGTTGTTAACATCCAAGTTAAGTGAATAAGTGCAGTATCAGATACTGGGTAGCTATAACTAAAATAATGATTTAAATGGGATAAGCAAAATTGGAAAACCAAATATGAAAATAGTATCGTTCCTCAATAAAATCGCATATTTCTACAATATTTGTAAGATAGTGACAAAATGGAAATCCACACGCCCTGTGCCAGAACCTCATCACATGTGTTACAAGTAGTCAGACTGCTACTCCCACGTAGGTGAACCGGGTTCAATTCACAGCAGGGTCGCTCCTGGATTTTCGCGCGTGGGAATCGTGCCAGACAATGTCGCTGGTCAGATGGTTTTCTCGGGTATCTCCTATTCCCTCGCCCTTCCATTCCAGCACTGCGCCATACTCACCTCGCTTCATCCTCATCGACTTTCAAGACCTCGATGTTAAGAGCTGTTCAAATCCTTCCACTCCACGTTCCATAGTACTAATTAGCATAAGTTAAGTCAGTATAAGTGCAACATTAGTAAAGAAAAATGTTTATCGAGAAAATTTATTCAATTTATAAATTGAAACCTTATAATGAGATATTTTTATTTGTGGTAATGCTTGATTTTATCTTGGGTCAAATAAAATATCAATTGAAATTGTGCCTTTAAAAACACAAACACAAGAACAATGCAGAAAAGTTTTCCTTGGTGCTACTGATGTAAACAGAATCAGGATTTTACTTTTAAAAGGAGGCAGGGAAATACCTGCAGACGTAATGATACATCCGTCAATCATGGAAACTTCTCTGGATCTTCTTTCCTTGCTCCCTAAAGGCATGCGAGTATAATGACAGAGAAAATGACACCTTCCCTAAACGCAAGAAGAAAATAAGGGGAAACTTAAGAAACACTCATGTTATATTTCTTAGTTAGAAAACTATTATGAAAATAAAAAATATGTAAAAGGACACAAACTCAAGGACTCACAGTTAAGTACTTGTCAACAGGGACACACATAAAGCAGGACAACACATTTTTCACACGGTTGCGCAATCTCTACATTTCACTGGCTAGGCCAGCTTCATCAGGCGACAAGTTGTAGGGAACTGCAATATGCACTAAGGGTGGTGTAGGTGGAAAACTAAGGTGCGGCGGGTAAATAAAAAATTTGCCGGTATAGCTGATAAGTATGGTTTGGAGCTGTGATTGTCTTATGTTGAGGCCCAGGGGCTGCCTGTCATCAATTTATAACAAAATCCAGGCCTCAACAAGATAATCACAGCTTCAACCATATACCNTCAGTGCTAAAAGCAAGACAAAACCTTTTTCTATATACAATTTTTTTATAACCAATTGAACATGTAACTCCTAGGGTGATTTTTCAAAGGTTCTTTTCAAAAGTATCGAAGATACCGTGAATGGATTATACCAGCCATTTTCACACAATGTGTCATTGGTCCTAAACTTTTGAAGTGATGATCTTGGACCAATTTTTTTTTTTATTATTGTACTTAACTTAAACATTTTCATAAAAAACCTTTAATATATCTCATTTTTTCATTCAGTTATGATTTTAAAAACAATACTAAGGAAAAAAACAGTACATATTCAATTTAAAAATTNCTTTAATATATCTCATTTTTTCATTCAGTTATGATTTTAAAAACAATACTAAGGAAAAAAACAGTACATATTCAATAAAAAATTTTTTTTATGACAAATGCTACTCGTATATGATTAATGACTTTACACAATGTGTATTGCAAAACAAAGAAATTATGGCCTGGCTGTTAGCAGCATGTCAATCATGCAAGTTAATTTTTCACCCGGTATATAACTATTTATAATTTTAGAAAAAACAAGTGTATTTGTTGCAAATAATGTATTTATACCCAGTAAGCCATCAAAGCCGTTCCTGAAGATGGTGATCAATTAATATAATACACAATTTAGTGCGTCTTTTTTTTAGAAACAGGCTCAATGTCTTACGTAGTATAAAAATATGTATTAATGGCAATAAATACACTAAATGTGTTTTTTCTACAACTGAAAATAGTTTTAAATCAGGTGGAAAAGAAGCTTGCATGATTAACTTGCTGCCTACAGCCAGGCCATATTTCTTTTAGTGGAATACACATTGTGTGATATCGTTAAACATATACAGCAAGTAACATTTAACGTAACTTGTTTTAATAAAAAATATACTTTATAATTTTATTTTTATCATAACTTAATGAAGAAATGATATACTTTGGAATTCTGTGTGTATCTCTAACGTGTGATTTATTTGTTTAGAAAATAAGTATGTTTTTTTTTTTTTTTTAAATCTAAACTATTCTATTTGGTAAGCCATACCGATCAAACACTGGCTTAATTTATTTTTAAATTTAAAGTTATATTTTGAATTAAAGTTATTAAGTTCTATTGCAATAAAGTAAAAATAAAAGATAAAATTTAAAATTTAAATGGTTATGGCTTTGAAAGTTACTGTGTAAATAATATTACTTAGCTTTCTATGTTTATTATTAATTATTCTAGGGATTGAGGTGATTCTTTATTTTGAATTGGGGTTTACTCTATTTTATATTTGGGGAAAAAGGGGAGAACCCCCTGTAAAAAACCCCGATGCACTGTTTTTATTTGAGTTTACTGTGGGGTGCTGAAGGCACTTATTGTTTCGAGGATGATGGTGAATTTTTGTTCTGGGGTTGTGGCTGCTTGGAGTTTGATGTTTGCTTGTTTTATTTGTGGAAGAAATGGGCGAAGATCATTGAGGAAAGTTTGGATTTCAGGATGGAATCCATGAGTTCTGTGGCTGCTCCTTGTGCTGGTTGGTAGTTTTGTTGAGGTGTTGAGTAAGTCGGGTTGAATTGATTATAGTTGTATCTTTGATGTCTGTAGTTTGGGATTTGTTGTTGGTGATTTGCTGCTTGATGTTGTTGACTCTTCCTGGGTTTTGGAGGCTTCGGTGCTACGATTTTGTATGGTTGACGGGTTTGGATGAATGGTGCTGTTGTGGAGTTTGAAGTTGCTGTTGTACCTGTTGGTGGTGGTGGGAAATGTTGATTTGACATCTCTGGTGGTGCTGAGTTTGCTGGCTGAGTTTTCTGTAGGTAGAAGCGGGATTTTAGAATTTCCTCCTTCTCCAGTCGCTTGGGGCACTGCTTGGCACCGGCCATGTGGTCGCCTCCGCAGTTTGGGCACGATTTAGGTTGCTCCTGAGTTAGTTGGCATTCTTCTAGCGAGTGTTTTTGCGCACATTGTGGGCATGTCGGGCTGCGGTAGCAATTAGACGCCACATGGCCGTAGCATTGGCATATCTTGCACCTTCTTGGGGTCAGGGATGTGTAGGTTTCTGCCTTTATAATGTAATGGAGTATGTGGCGAGTCTGGAGAAGTTTCTGGTGTTCTTGCTCGTCCTGCAGTGTAACCTGAATGGGAGGGGAGTAATAGATGCTTCTTGTGATACTGGGGTCGCCAAGGATTTTCACCGAGGGATTTGTGAAGCCTTGGGCGGNGGGCTGAGAGGTAATCTTCGATTTCTTCCTGGGATGTACCATTGGGTATATTTCGGATAATTACCCTCGGTTTTTGTTGTTGATCTGGCGAACTGTAGGTGTATGGTTCTTGGTGATGTGTTACAAGGAATTCTAATAATTTCTTATGTGTTGTCATAGATTGCGGACAGTATTTGGTCCTGCTTCCTTGGTGCTGGACTGTGAAGGGACCAATTTGTTTTATTAGTTGTGTTATTTCTTGATTTCGGTTTTCAATTGGCGGGCCTCGGCAGTAAATTGATGGTATTCGTGGCGGTGGTTTGGTTGTTGAATGAGTGTTTTGGCTGGAATGATAATCAGCTATGGCTCTGGCGGCCTTTGTGTCAGTTGTCTTGTTGAACTTTTTATTTGCGGTGAATTGAGTTGAGCCTGAGTCTGGGCTCCTCCGTCGTTTGGAGTAAGATACTTTTTGAAATGCTTCGTTGTCTTTAATTTCACTTGCGTCCATGTCGGATCGGCCATCCGAATCGGTATCTTGGTGTGTGCAGTAGTAGACCTTATCAATTATACGTAAGAGTTCCGTCTCCCCAGTTGTGTTGAGTTGAATTGGTATCATTTCTGGTTCTTCTGGTGTGCTCGGTCTCGAGAAGTTGATAAGTGCTGGGTCTGGTTCCACGACTGTGTTTTTGATAGTTTGTTTGGGTGTTTTCGGCTTGGGAAGTTTTCCCCTAACCATGTTTTATTTTGAATTAATTCCTGGTTATTAGGAAGAAATATTTTCAAAATAATACGTGCAGACACTTTTCAGTTGCCTGTAGAGTTTGTAGTTGAATGTAAAAATTTTCCGGGGAAATTTCCAAATCACTGTTTAGAAATCACTGTTTATCGAAAAATCACTGTTTGGAAATCACTCTTTAACGAGTCACAAAAAGTTACCAACCTGGGCCCTCTGACCCCCTTCCTTTACCGGAAGCGGGGCTAGGAGTCAGAACCCAGGTGGCTTTGTTGCTCTGCGAGAGCGCTGTTTAAACTTTAAAAGCCGCACTTTGTAATCTTGAGACATCGGAGAACTTTTGCGAGGCGAGAAGCATCGTGGAGTTGTAGAGAGCGACCTGCAAACCAACGAGAAAGTGGCGATGCCGCCGCCTGTTTAAGTATGTGAAAACCCGGTTATACAGTAGAGCACCCTTCAGGTTATACAGTAGAGCACCCTTCAACCAGAATCGTCAGGGGAAGGGCTATTCCGGGTTTTGGGAAAATTCCGGTTAAGAGAAATGAGGGTGGGATGGTGTGAAAAATAGAACATTTTTAGTCTGAACTCGTGTATATGTGGCACATAATTTTAACTTAAGAAATTGACGAGTGTAAATTATTAGTTTTATCCTTAAAGTTACAAAACCATTAAAAAACACTACGTACTGTTTATGAAATGTGAGTCATAAAACTCCCAGCGCTGCTTTAATAACCTTCATTCTCAACCTTCTAGCGAGGTTCTTATCTCTTCGCGTGGGTGACTGCCTGAGTAAGCGAGATCTGGCTATAATGTATCATGTTACTGTTTGTGTTGACGTGCACATGATAAAACTTCCCTAAGTATAAGTCAATTCCGTTGACAGTCTTTCCCATACTGCATGGCACGTCGGCACAACATACATTTACAAGAGCGGGGCTGACGTATTATAGACCAAGTTCATAAAGTACCGTATTTCGGCATGTATAGGCCGCACATTTTTACAAAAAAAAAATGACAAAGTGGGGTGCGACTTATTTACGAGATATTGGCATAACATTTTTTTCCCCCCTTAACCACATTCAGAAATTTGTCAACGAACAATACGCTTTAATGTTTAAATTTAGTTTCTAAGGAAGTCAAAAAATAATAAGAAATGAATAGCTCATCACTTGTGTTTATACGCGTATGGGTTGCACCATACTTTAGCCTGCCTGTCCTCAACTGTTCTGCTTTGTATCACCTCCAGCCGCCATCCAGCTTGCGCACTTCCTTTGTCCTTTTTCCTCGCTTGGCGTCCTTCCTTTCTACCTCCACCAAGACCCCCTTCCCACCCGCACCCGCAGTCCCACANTCCTTTTTCCTCGCTTGGCGTCCTTCCTTTCTACCTCCACCAAGACCCCCTTCCCACCCGCACCCGCAGTCCCACAGCACCAAGCAAGTTTGCTCGCTCCCTTTCTTTTCTTTCTTTCTCCTCCCTCCTCTTTTTTGTTTGTCTCGCTCTCTCTCTGGTAGAATGAGTCAGCCAGCAGTAGCTCTGTGTGTGTGTGTGTGTGTGGCACCGCACGCACACATGCACTATACATTTGCCTGCCCGGCAATAGCCGGCCAAGCTGGCAGGCTACGCACTGCGCATACGTTCCGCAATTTAAACGCAGTGTTGAGGCATTTTGTCATAAATACAAAAGTTTTATTTACGCAGAATATCATGCTGTTGCTACTTTTTCGCAGGCGGCGTGGCAACGATAACATTCAATGGCAAATTTATTAGTTTGACGTTGCCATAGTTTGCTGTTGTCGCACTAGCACGACGAGGCCCGGAAATATTTATAGGTATACAGAAATTCAGTGCGGCCTATACTTGAAATATTAATTATCCCTAATTTTTCATCAAAAACTTCTGGTGCTGTCTATACACGCCAAAATACGGTACATGTACACTAACACGTTAGAACACTACATTCTGAAAGTCACACCACTAAAACCAACGGCATGTGTCGCACATTGCCATTAGTCACTGTCACTTCTGTCATTACGCAGCATAGCTGTAGCTGTGCCACTTGGGCCGACTGTCTCTTCATCGTGCTGCAGCTTGTTTACCAGCTAACATGCATGTACAGTCTGGTGTGAGCAACGAAAGACCTCTTGCGAGCGCGGGAAAGTTATGGCACAACTTTGCGACGTTTGAATTTTTTTGGAAAATTAGTTCCGGATAATGGGAGTTCCGTACGAGGGAATTCCGGTAAAGGGGAGCTCTACTGTACAGTGTAAACACTCTCTTTGGTGAAGCAATATCCTTCAAAATTACTTGTGCAGAAATGCTTGTTAACTAATTATCAATATGATATGTATACATAAAACTTTTGAGAATAAACAGGAACTAACCAAAATTTGAAACGCTCTACCACAGTTAAATACAGAAACATTAACCTTTTTGTAGATAGTATGGCAAAGATAAGCTGTAACGAAACTTAACACTAGACAAGACATATACCCTTGTAAATCTGCAACCAGGAATTCAATATCTACATAAAGTGCACATATATATACTGATTAGACAGAAGACATTTATTATCATGTTGAGGCCAAAAGAAATTAATACATAGTACATTATATCCTTTTGAACATATCAAATTTGAATTAATCATTGATTTCTCATAGTTTTATACTTACTGCTTACGAATGTGATTCAGGTAGTAAATATTTTCTCAGAGCAATAAGAAAAAACTGGATCTCTCTCTCGTTCTCTCTGACCAACAAAACACTGGACATGTTAGTAAAAGAAAGTTCTGATAACACCAACATTTCTTTGAGTGAATGTTCATACAATAGTTCATTTTATTCTGAACGAGATGCTTAAGTAAAATTTTATTTTTCCTTTTCACTAGCTTAGCAAATGACCGACTCAATTCTGGGACGTCTGGATCAATTAAAATTTCTTTGATCCAAATTCTTTATTGAGATAATTTTAGTGATTGTCACAAGTAAATTAAAACAGATAAGCAACGTTTGCTCCTGCCAGACGTACAGCTTACTGTGTAAAAGTCTTACGACCATAGTACCGTCCGCTGCCCTTGGTCATCCTCTTCTTTCTTGAAGACCTCTAATAAATAATGTGGCGCGATTAAGCAGCTTCTAAATCCTGCACACATTTGTGGAACTTACAGTGGCTCTCCTCAATCGCTCTACCCTTATGATGGGCGGTCCAAATCAAAAATTATATTATATTTAAAAACAGACCAAATTTAACAGTCTGACTACTGTCATATCTGAAGAGAGAGTCCCTGGTCTTGCTTAAGGCAGCCCTCCTTCTTCGGTAACAATCACAGAACAAAAAGTTTCCTGATAAGAGAAACTTATCTATAAACTGTTTAAAATTAATAATCTACTACGTCTACAAAATTAACATTATGCAAGGCACTACCTTGACAAGGAGAAAACACCTCAAATAAACAACATTTATCACTCTTCCTGTGACATCAAAACGTTCAATTAAAATTACAGAAAATTAGTGTGTCTGTTTATCAAAATAAAATTGTGATAAAATTTCTTCCATCATTTTAAATATACACAAATAAGAAAATATTATACTGGCGGATGTAAACATTGTAAAGGAATCATAATATTTACCAAAGTAATTGTCAAACTTATATGTAAACAAACAAATAAACATTTTTTTTTCTCCTATATAATAATACAGAATGTCCCAGACCTACTGTACCAGCCCTTTTTCTTGAAAACAGTGCGCCCGAGCATTTTCAGGTAAAATGCTTTGTAGGTAGACCCTTAAGGATGAATTGCATGGTGAACCCTACAGCTTCTAGAATCTGCGGTAAACTGGAGGAAACAAAGATAACTTCACAATTTCAAACAGGAAGATGATCCAAAATTAGTATCGTTGAATAGGGCTCTCAAAACTTAACATTTTTTGTCTGACAAGTCTTCTGGTATGTACCGCCGATTCAACATTATTAAAAATCTTCCTGGCGCTGAAGAGATGATGTACGTAAAAATACCTTTTTAATGTTGTAGGCCTAGTAAGGAAACAAACTTTTGCTTACATACAGTATACAGTTTGAAATAAATGCAATTTGTGCAATTTGACAGTACAAAAATTCATGATATAGAAATTATGTATTTTGCTTAGAAATTATAACAGAAGAACACATTTGCTTGTTTTCTGTTCACTGTAATAGGTGTTCAAAATGTTTTCCAGGCACTTTCACAGCCAAAATCCAAAGGCCTATGGCTGATATGTAATAACTGTGTTTGTAAAAACATTTTAAAATGTTGTTACTTTGAAATAAACAATGTAGGCCTACTGAATGTTTTAAGTTACTAGGAAAGAAATTAATTTTTGATATAAAGTAATATATTCCCTACACTCTAAATAGTAATCAATTAAATAACTGCCTTCTTTATAACAAAATGTAATTGTCGAATGCTTAAGGTATTGTAAATATTATACATATTTTTATGTTCATTTCAAAACCCAAAGCCACCTCGAATGTAAAAACAGATTGTGAAAACTGTAATCAGCATCCCAGGATGGCTTCAGGGCTGCCAAGATACTGTGCATGGAAGTTTGAACGTGCAGTACCTCTCGAGAACCTTGTAGTGCAGTTGCTGTGGGTAGCCGAGCGACAGAGCCAGCTGGATGTCGTCCAAGGCATGTTGGTAGCGCTTGAGGTGGTACAGGGCAGCCGAGCGGTTCGCCACTGCCACGGCCAGGTCGCTGCACATGTCTGCACGTACATCCACCGAGAGGTGAAACACAGCAAGAGAACATGTACCACTGTCAAAAATAAATGTCAAACAGTTCACTACATACAAAATGCTCCGACAAATTGATGTAATGAAACAGTGACAATTAAATGTAAAATCAGTGTTCAATCACTAAAGTCGAGTTGGAAGGTGCTTACATTGTGATTTTGAGCTGCAGTGAGGGTGCAAAAAGTGAGAATGGAGCTGCAGCAGAATGCAGGTGAGTGGTAAATGTGAGTACCTTGAGAAAACCCACCAGTAATGGCAATATCCACCNGGAGCTGCAGCAGAATGCAGGTGAGTGGTAAATGTGAGTACCTTGAGAAAACCCACCAGTAATGGCAATATCCACCATGTTTACCAAATGCCAAAATCTGGGTGATCTCGCCAGAAAGTGAATCTGATTCACCTTGATGGGGGACAGGTGGTCACATTACTAACGCCATTGCAGCCACCTTCAGATTTGTATAGTTTCTTTACTGCTATGAAGTTAAGAAACCAAAGTAACTGCACCCAAGTCAGTTGCTNTGAAGTTAAGAAACCAAAGTAACTGCACCCAAGTCAGTTGCTAAAAGTTCACTTTGCTTAAATGATAGTCAATGCAGAGTTGTATCATCAGCTCTCTGACACAAACACCACAGTGGCAATAGNCTAAAAGTTCACTTTGCTTAAATGATAGTCAATGCAGAGTTGTATCATCAGCTCTCTGACACAAACACCACAGTGGTAATAGCAATGGNTTGCTAAAAGTTCACTTTGCTTAAATGATAGTCAATGCAGAGTTGTATCATCAGCTCTCTGACACAAACACCACAGTGGCAATAGCAATAACAAGGAAACACATCTAAGTTGTCAGTTCGTAAACTGTTATCTCCTAGTTTGAAAGAAACTCCTATCTTTTGTTTGTTATGTCATCTTGTTCAAATCATACATTGTTTTGGTTAAGGAGTAAAAATTTGTCAGTGTAATGATGATTTAAAAATAATTTTGACATCAGTTTAGCCTTTATTTGGATATGGCATAGTGCTTTGATCAGCATCCCATCAAGGCCGTCTTCCCCTTGAAGGTGGTTGCTATGTAGGAAATGGAAAAGTGCACACAGCTTCCTTCCACTTTACGTGGCCTTCATTACAATTGTTAGAGCTGGTGGCATGCAAATACAGGATTAGCACTGCATGTTTACTTTTTATAAACGGTTGTGCTGAAATTAATTAGTTACGAGCTAGCGACAGCTGTTATATAACTTCTGCACTGTTTACCATTCACGAGTCTTCAACAGGGTTACGACAAGTTCTAGGAATCAGCAGTGACATATTGTAATGCAAAATAATGGTAAATGGAACAGTAAATTCACTATACACAAGCCATCTACTGATAAAGCCATTATTTTCCATTGCAATGATTCATTAAGACATGTAACAGCAGTAAGAAAAATAATAATAATTTGGGTTGAATTTGTAATTTTCTCTATATAATGTGGACAATTAGGCTGCTTTCTGTTGCAAGGTGAGTACTTTTAGTGAATTTGCAGAGTGTGTTGTTTATAGTTTTTGGCTTATTTAGGATTGCATACGTTGGGAATGCGTATAGACTACCTACCAACTTCGGGAAAGCAAATTCATTGAGATATGCACCCCTACCCATACCGCACACTTGGTGCTCATAATGTTTCAGCAACATTGACATGTGCTACGTTCGTCACAGTAAATTACACACGTTGCGTGCATGTCACATATGTCATGTACAGTTAGAATTTTTTAATGTCCCCTGCATATATTCTGAGCAACCTAAACAGGAAAAAAAGATATCCTCGTGCTCGTAAAATGTTGCCTGCACATTTTTTGTACCGGTCTGCACTTTTGTATAGTCGACACAAGGGAAGGAAGTGTTTGTTGCCAGCAAACAATTAGAAAGCAATAAAAATTAATTTAAAATACATACAAAAAACATATTTTATACTTCTTATATTTTGTAGGATACTTAACTAATTTGTAAACAGACAAGTTTCATTCTTTAAATGTTAAGAATTGAATAAATAATAATTGTTGGCTTTATGTGATCATACGTCCCCTGCGCGTTGCCACGCAATGTCCCCTGCCCCGGCCGCTTTAACGTGCAGGCAGGGTTGCATTGAAGTTGCTACAAAATTTTGCAACATGCTCACAAAGTTACGTTAAAACTTTACAGCAACATTGAAACAACTGGCCTGTGCTGTATGGGTACAAAGCAGGTAAACTGGTGTGTTCCTCCACTATTGCTCCAGAAAGCAAAATAGCACAGATTTGCATGAATTCACATTCCTTAAGCTGTGAAGTAATTTACTTTTTTTTTTTATGTTCATTAAGCCCTCCTTACTATCGTATTTGCAATACGTTTTGGCATTAGTATTACCAATACATGTACAGTTTTCCAGGAGCAAGATTACTTACCTTAATAAGTTAAAATAGTGATTACATAAACCAGATAATGTGAACACTCCCATTCAACACCTTAATCTTGATAATTACCTCTACAGTATTTATTGATTTTTTTATAATTGATAAATAAAATAAATAATCTAAACAGCTGCTCTTTCCTTTACATCAGATTAATGTGATCTGCCGCAATAACCACAAACGTATTAACATTTCATTTCAATATTCATTAAAAATGGCATTAAAAAACTATTGTTAGATAACTGGCAAAACATAATAAAACCATAACTTAATAAACTACCTTCACTCCAAGGAAACTTCTGTACGCTTTTATTGTACAAATCCAACGCACTAAGTAAATCACCATCCTGAAATGCTTTATTTCCATTCTCTTTCAATGTTTTTCCGAGATCGCTGTCTTTCACATTCTTTTTATTTGCAAAGCGAGTTAGATCACGGGCGTGAACTGATGGCAAACTATACACAAAACCGAACCTTTCTTCATCTGTCTTCAGAGCGGAAAATATTTTGATAACATTGAAATTAACTGAACACAGAAAATTTGCATTCTCCTCCTTTAAAAACCCTTTTGAGTCACTTTCACAGTTCAACATTGCAATTGTTACTTCTTTAATTTTCCGTCAATAAATTGCTTCGCGTATATTGTATTCAAAAACTTACAAAAGCTAAAAACACATACACAGTAATCCGGACATCCCCTTCCGATAACAACAGGTATATCAACAGTACCAGACAAAAATTTTAAAAATACCGCGAAAAGTTTGCATTGCTGTAAACCAATAGAAAGGAACATAAATATTTCGATATTATCAAGCTACGCGTGGTAGAATGAAATGGAGAAAGAAAACTTCAATATTTTTGTCAATTGTAATCAATCAAACCTTGCCGTAAACGTCTATTATATCGATTTTTATTACAAATCATATTGTGTAAATGCTAGAAGCATATAACCAAAATAAATAACATGTGCGAGTGTGCTAAATGTTTTTCTGAAAGTAAAACTGCTTCCTTGCCGTATTCATTGCATTTTATATGTCGGGTGCTCAGACTGCCGACGTTAGTCCTCACACGAGTAAATTACGATATATTTAGAAATCGATTGTTGCATTACGAAATAAAACTTCAATAAATATATTTTATTAACGAATAAAAAATAAAAAATTATTTAATATAGATTATTATTTGCAGAATAGTATAATAATTAATGGTACCTAACATTTTCCTCAATTTTGGATTATCATATATGTACATATATATATATATTGTTTTCAAGGAATTTAATTTTTTGAAACTCAGAAATTTTATGGCATTTGGTTAATGATATTGGTGCCCCTATAAATAAAAAAAAAAAAATTCCAAAACCNTTTGGTTAATGATATTGGTGCCCCTATAAATAAAAAAAAAAATTCCAAAAACAAGAAGAGAGTTGACTAAAAAATGGTACGAACGACTACAAACAAAGAATAATTAAAGCCACTATACATTTACGAAGAAATACTGAAGAATTAAAGCTTGTACTTAAGACTATGCAATTATACGAAAATAAGTTTGCAGTTAACGATTCATATGGAATTTGATAAGTCTAGCCAATCAGAATAGTAAGAGACCAAAGCTACCTACAAAACTTGAAAAAAAAAAAAAAAAAGGGGATATGAGTGAATATTATTTAGATTTATTTAATTATTTGTTGTTACTGCTTCTCTAATCGTTTTGAAAAACAATATTGGGCATCTAAATAAATAAATCTGAAAAATATTAAACAGAACGAATCCAATTACCTCATCCTAAATGTTAACAGCGATGAACAGTTCATTAAATAAAGAGGCCACTGTCTCCCAGTCTCAATTAAAATCATTTAGAGTGAAACTTCCCTTACCGGACACTTCTAAAAAGCGGACAACTCTCTTGAGTGGACAAATTCTGATTCCCCGGCATAGTCCCATTCATTTCTTCATATTAAATTCTTCTATAAAGCGGACACTCCCTATAACGGACGCGGACAGCTCTTTCGTGTATATTCTGACCCCAAAAATCTCCCAAAAGCAGACAGCAGCCTCCCGGAAAGGAATGTTTTCTGAGAAAAGCCTTCTCCCCTCTGTTTGGTTTGCCTTCCACTAACATCCTTTGTCTCAAATTCCTAGATTTAAATTGCGCCATACTGTACAAACATGTTTACCTCTTCAGTTTGTTTCTGATTTTCGAGCGATAAACACAGCTCTAATATGCCTCCCTGTGTGTGTTTGATACTTAAAGAAAAAGTGAAAATAATTAAAGCCAGTGAACGTGAAAAACTAAGTGTGCGATACTGCGCTGCAAAATTCAAAATAGGAAAGACTCAATTGAGTGAGATTATAAAAAATAAAAAGGAACTTTTAGATAGATTCAGCAAACACGGAAATTACGAATTCCGTAGATCATTTCCAAAAACGGCCGGTTTGAGCATTGACGATGCAGTTTTCAAATGGTTTTGCCGTGCTCGGGCTGCAAACATTCCACTTTCCGGTCCGATCATTCCAGAAAAGGCCTTAGAAGTTGTAAAAAAATTTAGGTCAAATTGATTTTAAAGCCTCTGTAGGATGGCTCGACAAATTCAAATCTCGGCATAAGATATCTTATAAAACCATTAGTGGAGAAGGGGCCTCAGTAGACACAGAAGTAGTACAAAATTGGACAGAGAAGCTTCAACAATATTGCGTTGGTTTTGAACCCAAAAACATTTATAACTGCGATGAGACCACCTTATTTTTTAGAGCAATACCGGATAAAATCATGCAGTTGAAAAATGAGTGTTGTCAAGGAGGAAAAGTTTCAAAGGAGCGTTTAACTTTGCTCTTATGCACAAATATGCTTGGTGAATTTGAAAACCCTCTGGTCATAGGAAAGGCAAAAAATCCTCGGTGTTTCAAAGGTATCGATATCAATTTGTTGAATGTGGATTGGCATTCTAATTCTAAGGCGTGGATGACCAGAGATGTTACGAACATTTGGTTGACAGAATTGAAGAACAAAATGATTCTACAAAATCAAAAAATAATTTTATTTATGGATAACGCAGCCTCCCATCCCAATACAAATTTCAGCAATGTGGAAATTGTATTCCTCCCACCGAATACAACTGCTACATGCCAACCTTTGGACCAAGGGATTATAAAGAACTTCAAAACTCACTATAGAAAGTGTGTTTTGAAGCACCTGTTGGCCAACATGGACAATGCGACATCGTCAAGTGATCTTGCAAAGAAAATTAACATCCTGGATGCGATTCACTGGATAACGTCCTCCGTGAAAAAAATAAGCAAAGAAACTGTGTTACATTGCTTCATAAAGTCGGGATTCGTAAATTCCAGCGATGAAGCCGCAAATCCACAAGATGTTGATGAAGATGGAGAACTTCAAGACATGCTAACATCATACGACCCGACGAGCGAAACAACATACGCCGACATCGATGGAAGTCTGCTCACAGAAAATAATTCTCTGAATGTTGCAGATCTTATTCGTAAGATCTTATACGTACACATATGTATTAATGTTTTTGTCTTTTTCCATTTGTTTATATTCCAGAGGAAAGCCTAAATTACGAAGAAATTTTACGAGAGTCAGAAGTGTAGGACGATGACCCACCGATGAAGGCTGAAGAAGTCTTGATACAAATTAAGCGGGTCAAAATTTTTTTTATTTCAAACAGTGATGCTGAGGGACTCGACTTTGCATTGAGGATTCAGTCAAATGTTTAAAATAAAATTCTTATTAAATAAAAATTTCTGTCATAAATGTTATTGCTTCATAAATAATTTAAATTGTGTTTTTACATTTTCAAGATAATTTACGTACGTAATACTACATACAGTAGTTGTTTCCTGTGCACCGTGTTGTGAAATAAATTGTATTTTGCACGTAAATATGTACATAATTTACTATTTACATATGGCACATCTTGTATGTATGTATTTATGTATGTACAATTTAAAACATTATTTTCATTTTTCTCCCAAAAGCAGACACTTCTATATAGCGGACAATATTTCATTCCCCAAGGGTGTCCGTTATAGGAAAGTTTCACTGTAATTGCAAACGATTTCACGATACAATTTAAACTAAATTAAGGTTTATTCTACTCAAATTGGGAAACTCAATACTTTTAGTATGCCAAACACTCCCTTAAGAAAACTCGTTTTATACCCAACCTGAGTATAATTGAACTTACCTAAACCATTTGGCGTGAACCATGCATCCCCGAGTTCCTTGTGCCTACTCAGACTTCCACTGTCACAACAACTACACCAGCCACACCAGGTCATACCAACCACATCAGGCCAAGAGTGCGTCGTGCAGGTTGACAAGAACGGAATTTGCACCTTCTTGCCGACAAAGATTACGCAACTCAAGAGACAGCCCTACTCATCTATTACAAGAGTTAACTCTTTTAATAAGTCGGTAGGGGATCCGAAACATTGTTTACCACAGAGCCACAGCCGTTACGCGCACTGGCAATTGGTCGTTGCATCCTCGCAGCTCGCGCAGATAAAAAATACGACACAACGCACCACCGGGCGACGTTAACTGGCTGGTAGGCCGGAGATGAAGAGATAGGTGCCTCAAATTGTCGTCCAGTAGTGTACACAATTTTCACAAACATATTGAACACAGTCACCACATTCACGGCTACAGCCAGGGGTCTTTTTCATTGTCTAAATGGCAATCAAGCATGACATTTCACACCTTTTTGCTCAGGTGGATTCGTACATCCCTTCAGGAGATAGTCAACTGGTAACGCTGTAGCCAGTGTAATACAAATGCATCATCAAGTGAGATGCAAACACTTTTATTGGAAAAAACTTATTTAATGAGTATTTATATAATAGTAATTATGTTTCGCTAAAATGGAGATTGGCTTTAAAGACGTCCAGCATTATAACAAATTATTTAGTGTGGTGACATTCCCATCAACTTAACACCTTAACGGACATTTGTTAATAAACGGGGATGTCACCAATGTGTTAAAGTTAATTCATACAATATTTCACCATTATAACCACATCACAGAGTGCATCATGAAATGTTCCATCGTTCGGTGTTTGATGTCGGTTCTCGTCACTTGTGACGACAGCTTATATGACTAGTCCAGTTCGTCTCAGCACCCGGATAAGACGGGCGACATGGGTCGCCCGCTTCGCGAGCCCCCTCAGTACCCGCATGTAGACTGCAATCATTTCACTACAATAGTAATATATTAGTCACTGGATCATTTGTATTATCTTTAATGCACTGAGGGGAGAGCCACCCGCACACTCACTGGAGATTTTAACGCAATCGCGTCTCATGATAAGGCCACGTGTTTTTCACCGCTTAAGTGCTGGGTCGATTATCATGCATCATTCACGCATTATTCACCTGTAGNTCAAAGGTATCGATATCAATTTGTTGCATGTGGATTGGCATTCTAATTCTAAGGCGTGGATGACCAGAGATGTTACGAACATTTGGTTGACAGAATTGAAGAACAAAATGATTCTACAAAATCAAAAAATAATTTTATTTATGGATAACGCAGCCTCCCACCACAATACAAATTTCAGCAATGTGGAAATTGTATTCCTCCCACCGAATACAACTGCTACATGCCAACCTTTGGACCAAGGGATTATAAAGAACTTCAAAACTCACTATAGAAAGTGTGTTTTGAAGCACCTGTTGGCCAACATGGACAATGCGACATCGTCAAGTGATCTTGCAAAGAAAATTAACATCCTGGATGTGATTCACTGGATAACGTCCTCCGTGAAAATGATAAGCAAAGAAACTGTGTTACGTTGCTTCATAAAGTCGGGATTCGTAAATTCCAGCGATGAAGCCGNGTGAAAATGATAAGCAAAGAAACTGTGTTACGTTGCTTCATAAAGTCGGGATTCGTAAATTCCAGCGATGAAGCCAAATCCACAAGATGTTGATGAAGATGGAGAACTTCAAGACATGCTAACATCATACGACCCGACGAGCGAAACAACATACGCCGACATCGATGGAAGTCTGCTCACAGAAAATAATTCTCTGAATGTTGCAGATCTTATACGTACACATATGTATTAATGTTTTTGTCTTTTTTCATTTGTTTATATTCCAGAGGAAAGCCTAAATTACGAAGAAATTTTACGAGAGTCAGAAGTGTAGGACGATAACCCACCGATGAAGGCTGAAGAAGTCTTGATACAAATTAAGCGGGTCAAAATTTTTTTTATTTCAAACAGTGATGCTGAGGGACTTGACTTAGCATTGAGAATTCAGTCAAATGTTGAAAATAAAATTCTTATTAAATAAAAAAATCAATCAAAAATAACAAACTTTTTTAAGTGTTAATTTCTGTCATAAATGTTATTGCTTCATAAATAATTTAAATTGTTTTTTTACATTTTTANATTGTGTTTTTACATTTTCAAGATAATTTACGTACGTAATACTACATACAGTAGTTGTTTCCTGTGCACCGTGTTGTGAAATAAATTGTATTTTGCACGTAAATATGTACATAATTTACTATTTACATATGGCACATCTTGTATGTATGTATTTATGTATGTACAATTTAAAACATTATTTTCATTTTTCTCCCAAAAGCAGACACTTCTATATAGCGGACAATATTTCATTCCCCAAGGGTGTCCGTTATAGGGAAGTTTCACTGTAATTGCAAACGATTTCACGATACAATTTAAACTAAATTAAGGTTTATTCTACTCAAATTGGAAAACTCAATACTTTTAGTATGCCAAACACTCCCTTAAGAAAACTCGTTTTATACCCAATCTGAGTATAATTGAACTTACCTAAACCATTTGGCGTGAACCATGCATCCCCGAGTTCCTTGTGCCTACTCAGACTTCCACTGTCACAACAACTACACCAGCCACACCAGGTCATACCAACCACATCAGGCCAAGAGTGCGTCGTGCAGGTTGACAAGAACGGAATTTGCACCTTCTTGCCGACAAAGATTACGCAACTCAAGAGACAGCCCTACTCATCTATTACAAGAGTTAACTCTTTTAATAAGTCGGTAGGGGATCCGAAACATTGTTTACCACAGAGCCACAGCCGTTACGCGCACTGGCAATTGGTCGTTGCATTCTCGCAACTCGCGCAGATAAAAAATACGACACAACGCACCACCGGGCGACGTTAACTGGCTGGTAGGCCGGAGATGAAGAGATAGGTGCCTCAAATTGTCGTCCAGTAGTGTACACAATTTTCGCAAACATATTGAACATAGTCACCACATTCACGGCTACAGCCAGGGGTCTTTTTCATTGTCTAAATGGCAATCAAGCATGACATTTCACACCTTTTTGCTCAGGTGGATTCGTACATCCTTTCAGGAGACAGTCAACTGGTAACGCTGTAGCCAGTGTAATACAAATGCATCATCAAGTGAGATGCAAACACTTTTATTGGAAAAAACTTATTTAATGAGTATTTATATAATAGTAATTATGTTTCGCTAAAATGGAGATTGGCTTTAAAGACGTCCAGCATTATAACAAATTATTTAGTGTGGTGACATTCCCATCAACTTAACACCTTAACGGACATTTGTTAATAAACGGGGATGTCACCAATGTGTTAAAGTTAATTCATACAATATTTCACCATTATAACCACATCACAGAGTGCATCATGAAATGTTCCATCGTTCGGTGTTTGATGTCGGTTCTCGTCACTTGTGACGACAGCGTATATGACTAGTCCAGTTTGTCTCAGCACCCGGATAAGACGGGCGACATTGGTCGCCGGCTTCGCGAGCCCCCTCAGTACCCGCATGTAGACTGCAATCATTTAACTACAATAGTAATATATTAGTCACTGGATCATTTGTATTATCTTTAATGCACTGAGGGGAGAGCCACCCGCACACTCACTGGAGATTTTAACGCAATCGCGTCTCATGATAAGGCCACATGTTTTTCACCACTTAAGTGCTGGGTCGATTATCATGCATCATTCACGCATTATTCACCTGTAGCAAGGACAGTGAATAAACCGGTCAACCAAGTGAAATCAGTGTCAATTCATTGTAGGGCATCCTTTGTAGCATCGCCCGCATTTCGTTAGCATTTTTCAGGCTACGAGACAGCCTACAGTCTCGCCATCAGATATAAAAAGTGTAACCGTAAGAAAGCGACACCCATCAACAAACTGACGGAGTATTACCAGGGTCTCCACGGGCCGTCGACAGGACGGCCCTCATCATTAGCTCACCACTGAGTTATGGCGTTGGGCAATATAACATCCAACCAGCCTCTGGGCTAACCTCGACGACATTACATTATGTAAATACAGTTTCCTGACAACAATTGCGACAGTGCTCTAATTAGCTACTTCATATTGACTTGTACCAATATATGAAATATGTATAAAGAAANGACAACAATTGCGACAGTGCTCTAATTAGCTACTTCATATTGACTTGTACCAATATATGAAATATGTATAAAGAAATCTTAATACAAGCCAAGAACACCCGACCCGTACACAGCCCATACCCGGAGTCACAAACTATATGCTAAGCACATGGGACACTGATGCTGTTAATTCAATTGTAAACCCAAACTTTGGAAACTTATGTTTCTAGTATTTTTCCTATGCCGGTAATCACTAGTACCAAACCAATGAAAACAAATAATCTCTAGGGATATGGTGATACGGAAAAAGAATCCATATTACAGAAAATCATAAATAAGACAAAAACATTATTTAAAGTTGCATACATTGATTGATAAAACATAATTAAAAATGGTAGTTCATGGCATTTTCGTAAGATGCATCATATTTGTTAATGCAACACATTAATGTTGCCTCAGCGGTCGGGGATAGAAATGCAGGCATCGTCTGGCGACTATGTTAAGAAAAGTCAGAATATTACACAATATACCTATTTCGAATAGAATGGGTTCCAGCTCACTGGGTGAGTATGAAGTCACAGTTCTCAGGATCGTGGGCTGAACGACCACGTAGTCGTATCCCCTGACACACAGGGTACAAATTTACATGAAAACGTAATATATATTCAGGATATTCAGACTTCCCATCACGNGTATCCCCTGACACACAGGGTACAAATTTACATGAAAACGTAATATATATTCAGGATATTCAGACTTCCCATCACGACTTAGTATTACCTTTTAACTTATAAATGAAGGATGTCTCCTTGAGGCGTCGATGACTTCCTGGATAGGGCCAGGACCCGAAGTAAAACTCTAAANCTTATAAATGAAGGATGTCTCCTTGAGGCGTCGATGACTTCCTGGATAGGGCCAGGACCCGAAGTAAAACTCTAAATGAGAACTCATAGCTTTCGGTAAACTCAAGTAAATTGTATTGCCGAATAGTGTACACAGTTACATATATACAATGCAAATTAAAGCAGACCTGTCTCACAAGGCCTGTCAGTGCCCGTTACAATACAACAAGACCAAGAAAATGTAGCGAAAACTTACAGTAGTAATTAAACCTCTGGGGTCGGTAAATTGAGCTGATGGAAGAGTGCTGTGTACCTAGGGAAGGCTGTTGGTAAACTAAATAAAAGTTCCAGCAAATTATGTTAACCTATTGCAGTTAAGTGTTTAGAGCAAAGTATGAAATTCGCCAGGACGCGATGTTCATGCAGCACTGCAGCATCTAAGACCCTTGGAATCAGATTGCCGAGGGTAGCATGGGAGGACCGCGTCTTCGCCGAGAGCTCGCGCTATCCCGCGAGATGTCTTAGTTTTGACATGAACCATGCATTCACGAGTCCTTTGTGCCCACTATGACTGCCGCAATCATGTCCACACACCAGACACACCAACCCACAAGCTTGTGGGCACGAGTGAGGGTGTGCAAGGTAGTATCAGCGCAAGTGCATCAGTGTTCCTAATTTATTCCGTGTTATTATTTCATCAGGGAATGTATTAATAGCATCAGTGTATTTCATCAGTGTATTTCATCAGGGTACTTATTGATATGTCAGTGTATTTATTCAGTGTATATAATTAATATAGTTTTTTGTCATCTCGGAAGACAGTCTACACAGCCACAGCCGGATACATATGACATTTTACATTTGGCAGTACTGTGGCTGGTACGATGGAAACATTTAAAATTAATATGATCATTTTTATTGTGTATTGATTAAGGGAGAATTATGTCATCTTAGTTTAATTTAATTAATGTCCCTTTCATCTCATTATCATTTTTAGTGCATATTGTGTTTCATCGCTTCACCACTTGGCGTCGGCTGCACTCAGGTAGCAGAAGCCAGGCCATGCCCTCCCCCCATCCCCCCTAGTTCTCGCCAGCTCTTCAATGCATCCAGACATGTAAGTCTCTCGCTCCGCAGAGGCCCTCGGTGCGGACATCATCAGTTGAACTTATATCCAGTGGCATCGACGTCACAAACTGAATCATTATTTTATTTGTTTCATTATTTTACTTGCATATTGCCGAGGAGAGAGCGACGTTATTCTTATCGAAGAATTGTTAAGTGCATTCGAGTTTTACATTGTAAAGACCACATGGTCGCTCACAGTTTCCGGGCCATTAAGGCCATGTGTTTTGTATTATAGTTGTGTGTGCAGTAAGGAGTCTCAGGTAATAAATACCTCAAC
>NQII01001599.1:221441-234113 GCA_002778355.1 Clitarchus hookeri
CGGACATAAGAAAAATGTTGCCTTATCTACAACCTGAAGTAAAAACTTACTTTCAAGATATGCTAGAAGAAACCCAACTTGACCTAGTTCAAGAAAATGACGACGGGCAATGAACTTTCCCAAGAGTGCCTTTTAGAGACTTGCATAGCATTTACAACGTATTGGAATTGCATTAACGTTTAATTTTGATTTTTTTTACTAAAGTTAATTAAAATAGCTATTTTAAAAACAACAGACATGTTTTAAACATTACAAGCAATAAAATGTAAAAGTTTATTCTTCATCAATAAACATGTTACCATTGNAAAGTTTATTCTTCATCAATAAACATGTTACCATTGAAATGTGTTTTTCTTCCTTCCTACAATATTTCATTTTTGGCATTTACAACGTTTTGGAAATGCACGCTTCATATAACTATTGTAGTGAAATGATTGCAGTCTACATGCGGATACTGAGGGGACTCGCGAAGCAGGTGACCACACTGCTGGTCTTGTTCAGGTGCTGAGATGATCTGGGGCGAGTCATGTCCACTGTCGGCACAAGTGACGACAACCTACATCAAACACAGAAAGATGAAAAATTACATGTACTGACGTGAACCGCGTGTTCACGAGCTCCTTTGTGCCCACTCTGTTGCTTCGTATTTAGCCGCGCAAGCTGCGAGGACGCAACGACCAATTGCCAGTGTACCCAACGGTATGTGGCTTTGGGGTAAACAGAGTTTCAGACCGCCTACCCATTTATTAAAAGAGTTACATCTTGTAATAATTGAGTAGGGATGTCACTTGAGTTTCGTAATCGTTGTCGGCAAGAATGTACAAGTTCTGTTCTTGTCGACCCGCACTACGCACTCTTGGCCTTATGTAGTTAATGCCGCTCTGTGTAGCTGGTGTAGTGGTTGTGACAGCGGCAGTCTGAGTGGGCACAAGGAACTCGTGGACGCGTGGTTCACGTCAACTTCCCCTTCCACCGCCACCTTTGCCGAAGCTTTTGCGGTATATGTGGCTTTACATTCTGTTAATAATTTCAAGTTCATAAAGGATATGATTATTAGATTCATGTAGTTTATTTACGGACTTGTATTCTACTCCCCATATGGAGGTGCTTATATTGCTCATACGGGAACAGTGTAATATTTTGGTTGAACTAAATGTTTTTTTTCTCTTCATGTGGGTGCCAGGGCATGTCGGGATTCAGGGGATTGAGATGGTGGAAAAAGTTGCGAAATTGAGTTTTTTACAGGATGTCTCAAAGCCTCTTCTTTCCATTTCGGTTTTATATCCCATATTAAGTAGGGAAATTTTCTGGCATTGGAAAAAAACATGGGAAACTTATACTTCGGTTTCTAACACTTTATATCCACGATAATTTCTACATATTCTCAGCAAGAATATCATCATTGTAGTTCTCGTAGTTTAGCAGTTACTTATTTTTGTTTTCTTCCAGGTCATAAGGCACCCCAGTCTTATTTGTATAAATTTCATGTAGTCCCTCATCCATCCTGTGTCTGCGGTGCCCCTAGTGTAGATTTGACCCGCCCCTTATTTTAATGTTCCACTGGCGGCGATAAAATTTCTATATATACCGTCCTTCAACGACTTAATGTGAGGTTTCATTTCTCTATCCTTTCGGTCCTTTTTATGACCCTCGGGTAGTTTGTGACCTTCTCACTCGGTTTTTATGAGAACAAAATATAATTATCTGATTTTTAGAGTTTGGTGTCCTGTTAGTTGCCCAAGGTGACCAGCCCTCTCCTACCTTCCGATCCCTTTTTTCGTGGCTTTTCTTTTGCTCCGTGGTTGATAGGCATCTATCGAGAAGAATAGTATTTGTTATCCAGTCTGGTTTTGATCCTTGATTGTTTTACGGTTGTTCTTACAGAGTATTTGTCTTTTCTCCAATTTTTTGGATGTGGCTTTGTGCTGGTTTGATGGCCACATTATTATATAAAAATGTAGCAGCTTTCAGTTACGGTTCTTTTTTTTTTTGTTTTCGGCGTCGGGGTTGTGGCGTTATTTTGTGTTTGTGCCAATTTGACCGTTTTTGTGTGTTAAATGGACCTTCGAATTTTGGATATTTCGTTTTATGAAGGTTTTTTGTTCTTTTTGTTTAATTTGGAATTGTCGATGTTAGCCGTGTTCCTCCTCACAGGCCATTATAAGTTCTAAAAAAAAAAGTTGGTTTGATTGTGCGATATTTACAGACTGTGGAACTGGTTTTGACTCTCCGAGGCTTGCATTTTAGCTCAGTAATTGTCGTGTGTTGAGTGCAGCAGACTTGACCATGGTCAAGAACGTGGACTTGGACTGTAACAGCAAAACAGAAAAAACATGGCGGCATTTTTGATGCATAAAAGATGTACTCTCGAAATGAAAACATCAGCCAAATTAGGAATAAAAAGTATTAAATATAGGCTTTAAATTAAATTAATATGCTGCAAATCACCACAGTGGACAAATAATATTTTTGAATTGCCTTGAAAGTAATGTAGTAAACGACACTGCGACAAAATATACGCAAATTGACAATACATAAACGAAATTGAAACCACATCTGAGCTTGAACCAGGGATAGTAAACACATGACATCAACACCAAAATAAAGCGGAAACCTTAAACAATATCGCATATATGCCATAATTTGCACTGCGGTCGAAAGTTTTTTCGGACACCCAAAATCGGAAACACATGCGAGCAAAATTGGGGTGCAAAGAAATGCAGCTTGGCAAGTGACGAAACAGCAAAGTTCAAGAATTTTTTTACAGTACTCATTGTAATGCTACACTAAAATTGAAAGCACTTCCTGCAAGAATATAGTCTACATTTTAATATAACTACTAAATAAAGAATTCTTGCAAGAAAAATAAAAAACGACACTGCGACAAAATATATGTAAATTGACAATACGTTAATGAAATTGAAACCACATGTGAGCTCGAACCAGGGATAGTACACACATGACACCAACACCAAAATAAAGCGGAACCCTTCCACAACATCGCATATATGTCACAATTTGCACTGCGGTCGAAAGTTTTTTCGGACACCCAAAATCGGAAACACATGCGAGCAAAATTGGGGTGCAAAGAAATGCAGCTTGGCGAGTGACGAAACAGCAAAGTTCAAGAATTTTTTTACAGTACTCACTGTAACGCTACACTAAAATTGAAAGTACTTCCTGCAAGAATATAGTCTACATTTTAATATAACTACTAAATAAAGAATTCTTGCAATAAAAATAAAAAACGACACTGCGACAAAATATACGTAAATTGACAATACTTTAATGAAATTGAAACCACATGTGAGCTCGAACCAGGGATAGTACACACATGACACCAACACCAAAATAAAGCTGCAACCTTCCACAACATCGCATATATGCCCCAATTTGCACTGCGGTCGAAATTTTTTTCGGACACCGAAACAGCAACAATTATGTGCTGTGCAAGTGGTTTTTTCTTGAAGCCTTGTTTGTGACTTTTGCATATTTTAAGAATATTTAACTATTTTCTATGGTCATTGACATTTGCTGTGATACTGCCGTTTGTAATAATATTGCATGCTATTTAAAAATCTTTGTAGCATTTTTAACACTTTTGCCAAATTTATAAAACCTAGTACAGTTAATTTTACACTGTTTGTGAAAAGTTGGAAAAAAATGTGTAAATCAAATGTTATTGTACTTTTTAATACTTTATCGCCATACTTCTCTTTGCGCCTTCCTTATTGAGCTAATATTGAAAAAAAAGTTTGGTGTTTTTTTTTTTAGATAGCCTAAGTGGAAATATCTTAATTTGGTCAGTATTTAATTATGAATTTAATTATTCTTTAAGGAAATTCTAAAACTTCTATGTCCACAAAATATGCTGCATCAATTGTTTACATTTGTTACCTTCTGTTTATAATGTAATTTGTGTTTGCTGTAAAGTGTAAATAATATTAATATAAAGTGTGTTACTTTTCCGCCCGGGTTTTCCCCTTCATTATTTAGTTACAATGTACAATATTCATTATTTTTTTTTATAGTATGGTAATATTTGTCTGTTCCCCAAAACCTTCATACTTTCTTTATTACATGCTGTCAGAATTTGTGACTTTTCCACATATATTTTTTAAGACATTTACTGAAACGAACGAAATAAACCGGGTTAATAGTTTCATTTAAATTTTTAATTTAATGATTTAATTTTTTTCTTTAAAAAATTAAAATTTTTGGTTTAGTAGAGACCAAATAATAACACAAAAGTAGGGTTATATTGTTCCGTTAGTCACTTTGGCTTTCTGCTTTGGCTTATATTCATATTTTATTCAACTGCTCATATATAACAGCAAAATTACACAATCACACACGCGCGTGCACACGTTGGCTTTCGCATACATATATGTATGTGTACTTATACGTTATTTCAGTCACATACAAATGTTTATCTACTACTAATGTTTGTAATTTTTATAAGTGTGTATGACGTAGGAATGAGTCTCTGGCAAAAGTTGAAAAAGATACAAACCTCCGGTCGGTATTCGAACTGTGGACCCTACATAACACTATAAGACCTTATCATCCGTTCAAAATTAATCTACCAACCAACATTATATACACCATATATTTATATGGGATTTATTCGAACTTTTTTTTACTTAAGTCTCAATTAGGTCTAATAGTATGATGTGGTTTCTTGGGGCACAAGAGCCCGGGTATTAGTAATGCGGTCGTATCACACAGTGGCGGCCGTGAAGAGGGAACATGCAGTGCCGGATTAAGCCAGCGCGGGACCTGTAGTAAATGCGAACAAGATGCCCTTGGTTTGCTTTGGGTATTAAAGTTTAGGATATAAAATAAAACAGCACATTTATTTATTTGGGATGCCAACAACACACTTATTTCACATTAAAAATAACTACAAGAAAGTTTGATAACAAACGTACACATCATTCTTAGTCAAACAATACAGCATTAAAATATTTAAAAAATGACTATCAAAAATCTAAAAACATGTCAAATTAAGGTATTCATTTAAGATTAAAATAAATGTTTAATATTAAATAAAAACTAAACTATGAACATAAATCTAAAAATGGTTAAAAATTTAGATGAAACTGAGTTACAGACCATTAAATTAAATTAAATACAAATAGTTACAATAAAAAAAAATTAAAACCAATTCAGTAGGCATAATTTTAAGAATGCCATAAATTTGTTTTTAAATGTCAGCCGAGTCAAAATATATGTCCCAAGTCCCGCAGGAAAGGCGCTGTCTCGCAGTACTCCTCACAAATCCTAGCGAGGGGAGAATGTTTGCCAAGGTTGGTACTGCTTCCGTCACTATAGAAAATCCTAGTCAGCGGAAACCTCGGGTTGTTGTATGGAACCTTTAGCACATTTACAAAAAAAATCTCGAGATTCAATGTGGGTAAATTTAGAGATAATTACTAGTCAAAACAACATTTCTTAGTAAATCATTTTCTATGTCAATTAAAGTGAGGTTATTTAGACGTCATTGTCCCATTGTGTTCCTTAAATAATTTTGAATGCGCTTTAATGTTGAAAAAGAACGTTCTCCGCTGCAGTTGGTGACCATCAAACTCAAGTAAATGTTCTGCTAAAAAAATTATAACTGCAGTAATTCGTTCTAAGAGTGTCCGCCAATATTTTTATTCGGTGTCTATTTGGTTTACAAGTTGAGAACCGACACGCACATCCTTGTTTTTGCGAACTAACAGTGAAATTATTGCTTGTCTATGTGAAGTGTTTCCTTCGTTTCTTTCCAACAAAATATGCACGTTCTTCCAGTCATCTATTCCATCTTTCATAAACCGTGCCGAACCATCTGAATCAGTAACTTTACAAACAAAACAAAAAAGTTTACTTTTAGTTTCAGAATAACACAACCAATCTCTCAGGTGAGTTTTATCCGTTAGTTTATGCCTATATATTAAATATAACCGCTGACAGAACGTAGTTTATTTTCATTGTCATACCTTTTCTCTGTAGACAAAAAGTTACTGTTATTATGATCGACATCGCTACTTGCTTTCGCAATCCAATAATCTCGATCAAGGTTGCTCTGCCATTCAGTAGTATCATTGGAGTACATTTTATTTTTGTTTTGTTTTTGGCATGTGGAAGATGTATTAACATCGGAGGCATGTGGTATGCTTTCGACCTCTCTCTGTCTTGAAGACGACGTTTCTGGGTTTAGAGGAAATGCTGTGCTTTTAACTTCTCTTTGGCTAGAAGACGATATGTCTGTTCGAGTGCAGTATCACTTGTAGTACATGTGGCTATATCGGAAATAATTACAGATCCTAATGAATTTCCTATACTGCTGTCATCATCTGTACAATGATATGCAAACTCTGTGATTTCTATTTCAATTTCTTTAGACTCAGGAACATCATTCTGGAGTAATTTTTTGAGTTGTCCTTACGTGTCTTTGATATAACAGATAGGTTCTTTTTTTCTTTTTCATCTTTTGCTTGCCGCTTTGTACTTACAGAAGCATTGTGTCTGCCCATATCTCTAGGACTGCTGCTAATATAGATATGAATATAAAATANCTTTGTACTTACAGAAGCATTGTGTCTGCCCATATCTCTAGGACTGCTGCTAATATAGATATGAATATAAAATATTTAAAAAATTACAAAATAAAATCATTACTGAGGAGTAACCTAAAAACTAGTGATGAAATCTCTCCTGATGAAATAATGGTAATTTAAAACCAGCCGGTCTACTCTGTTATAGTTTTTGCGAGCAGTATCCCTGCAGCATCAGGGCTGAGGAGTTGGATCCAGAAGCTATCATAATATAATATTGTCACCGGAAATATCNCAGTATCCCTGCAGCATCAGGGCTGAGGAGTTGGATCCAGAAGCTATCATAATATAATATTGTCACCGGAAATATGCCTGCTCACAAAATTTGAGCTCAATTAGCTAACGAGAAATGGGTAAAATTTTGATTACGAGATTTAAAACAAACAAAAAAATTATTGGTAAGTACAGTCAAGAGCACGTCAAGCTTGACACTGACGTGAACCAGGCATTCACTGTTACCTTTGTGCCCACTGTAACTGCCGCAGTAGTGTCCTCCACTCCAGATGCACCATAACAGCGCACATATGTGCAAGAGTGATAGTGTATTCTGTGTCTATCAAGTGTATTTGTCCATGTGTGATAGTGCACCGTGTCATTAATTTAACCAATATCAGTAATCATTCATAGTTTAACAATTTCATCATTATTATTTACCAATATAGTTTCATCAGTATAGTATTTAGGGTCATATGTATTTATTCAGTATTTATGTATACCATAATTATCGTGTGTCAAAACAGTCATCACATACATAGCCAGCCAGGGACATGTGACATTATCAAGTTGGCAACACAGTGGCTACTGAAATACTTATATTTAATATTAATATAATTGTGTTTTATTATGTAAGTGCAAGGGTAATTGTGTATTATTATGTAAATTGTATAGGGTAACTGTGTTTTGATTATGTTTATATAAGGTATATCATGTTTACATCTCATTAGCATTTTAAGTCGCATTTGTTTCATCTTTCCACCGCGAGGTGCAGGCCGCGCTTAGGTAGCGCGAGCCGGCGCATTGCTCAGACTAGTCGGCAACATCACTTCGACGCGGGCGGATGTGGTAAGTCTCTCGTTTCACAAGAACCTCGGTACCAGCCTCTCAGGCTGCAACGTCACTCAGTAATCGCATCATCATATCATTCACGAAGCAACTAGTATTTTTATGTTACATCTCACCGAGGAGAGAGCAGTGTCACGCGCCTTTATTAATTATAATCCAGTAGGGAGTTACATTGTATCACCACGTGTTTGTTTCGAAGTGTTCAATAAAATAATTATCTACATATAAAACTTAAGTACATCATTAATTCAGGCGTGCGCAGCGGCCATACAGCTCGCAATTTCATAATATCTGACGGTGTGTTACCAGAGCCCCTGGGCCGTCGGCCGAACGACCCTAAATCTCATCAGCTCACCGCAGCGCTGTGGCGCCAGGCACATTAAACATTATTACATTTCAACTCTGGTAATCGACCGCGTCAACACTTCGAATTTTGGACCAGCCAGCTTATTATGGTGGTGTCAAGCTTGACATGCACTTAACTGTGCATTGTGAAGTTTGTACAGCTAAATAAAACTGTTTAATAATGAATTCGCATCACCCTTTTGAGTTTCGGTCCTAAAACATATCTTGTTTTTTTTAACTTGATGGAGTATATTTTGAATAGAATAAATAGCTTACCTTATTTTACTGTTGTAAAACAGTATTATTATACATTGATATTGTATTAGCCCGCAGTGATCAGCAAACAAAAACAATAACACAAAATAAACATAAGAACTGTGAAACTGCAACACAATAAAAAAAATGGCTTAAAACAAAAAAAAACCTTCACTCTAGATGGCTCGTATCAAACAAAAGAAAATAAAATTAATTAAATGTGGGAGAAACGACTGACTGTAATAGTAGACTTATAAAATTAAACGTCCATTAGTTGCTTTCTTGTTGGTAATCAATATAAAACTATTCTAAATGGTCGGGTTATACCAACAGCTTTAAAACAATGTTTCGGAATTCCCCTCTAAGTATTGTGGTGTTGCCAACTTGCAACATAATATACTTGTAAAATGTGTATGGTGTGGCCAGAGCTGACTTTTTGAATAACTACTACATCTTTCTATTGGACGGTGGGTGGTATACCGTATCCTACCTACTTGGTAAATATTTTTTTTGTACGAAGGCACTAGGCCCCCGAGGCGCGGGACCCATAGAAATTGCTAACTCTTGCTACGAGGCTAATCCGACACTGTGTTTGGGTAATTTTTGTGCAGTGATTTAAGCTTTCTCACTATCTCGCCAAAAAATGTGGCGACTGCAAACAAAACTCGTCCCCTGATAATGCTACCCTACCTAAGGCAAATGAGCCACCTCAAAGTAAGCTTTCCCTGTCTTTCCGGTCGTAATTCCCAACAACTCAGAATCACAAAAAGGTAATATTCTGCTTGAAAAACCCTAATAGAGGCATAATATTTTGTCATTGTGTTGTCACACATGTGAATAGTGGACTTTATTATAGAAACTACACAAATGCCTTACATGCATATGTACACAAAAAAAATTTTCACAGTTCCCACCCCTTAATAACTAGTACAGTAGTGTTGACACACATTAATCCAAATAACAATACGCGTGGGAAACTATTCATATAAACACATTGTGGTCCAGCTGNGTTGTCACACATGTGAATAGTGGACTTTATTATAGAAACTACACAAATGCCTTACATGCATATGTACACAAAAAATAATTTTCACAGTTCCCACCCCTTAATAACTAATATGGTAGTGGTGACACACATTGATTCNACACACATTAATCCAAATAACAATACGCGTGGGAAACTATTCATATAAACACATTGTGGTCCAGCTGCATTAACAAGTGTGCATTTCGTTGACATTATACATCATACATCCCCTAACACCTTGCCAGAAGTAAAATGCCACAAAGAAAAGTATTCATACTTAAATCCTATTTAAGCATGTTCGGTTCCAACACAAACTGTATGCACGTGGAAGGTTCACTAACAATGTTGCAAAAAAGCCTTTCATTTGCAAAGCTACGGTATAACTCGTATAGTCGTTCATTGAGTGGTAAACCATTAAAAAATGTGGCCTANGTATAACTCGTATAGTCGTTCATTAATTGGTAAACCATTCAAAAATGTGGCTAAGTAAACTTCAAAATCTCGGAAAAGGAGCTCTTTTTAATGGCATAAAGGGAAGGGGCTTATACCCAGTCTAATATTTGTTAACGTGCGTTTGTATTCTGTGCATATTTCAGATGTGATAACTAAACATTTAAATATGTTATGTGTATTACAATTCTGTGATTGCAGCTTCTTTCACCATCATTTACTTAATTTCCAGCACTATCGTGCTATAATTCACATTTACTACAATTAATTACACAATACAAATAGCTTTAATATAAATCTTTATTTGTTCAAAGTAAGCTGCATCGCAGCAGGTTCATGACGCGTGCCATGCCTTCTTTGTTCCAATGAACCGTATCAGTTCTTCTGTGGAGTCCCATGTGTCTGCAAAACCAACAAAGACAATTTCTTCAACATTGTAAAAAGTAGATTACTTATCTGCAAATCGAAATGTATATTTTATATTTCATCAGCCGCTTTGCTTTTGTAACGTCCTCATACTGTTATGCAAGATGTGTCACAGATTTTAAACTTTATGAGAAACTTATTTCTTACACTGACAATGTCGTATGTACATTTGGTGATGACAAATTATAACTACCTTATAACGTAGAAGACAGAAGTGTATATGATACTGTTCAGTGTCATTGTTCGATAACGTGATTGTAGACATAATCTGCTATTCGTTACCAAACTCCGTACAAGAATATAGGGCACATCCTCAAACAAAGGTGTTGCAATTAATTTTTTTTTGTTAAATTCCTACGCTCACGGATGTTTAACCTCTTACATATAAAGTTATCACTGCTAGAATATTAGGCCTAATATAAAGCTACAGATTTGGTCGCAGGTTACGACTATGTTATTGTGTTAGCGGGCATAGGCTCAACTATCTGCATGCATTACTTAGTTCACTTAGACTGTATAAGTCTTGGTGGTATATTAGTTTAACTACTATAAAACTTTCTTTGTCACTACGTTATTGTGTAAGCGGCAGACACTCAACTTGCTAGATGCATTATTTTGTTTAATTGGACTATGGAGGAAATATGTCTTAATTGTATATTAGCTTTTTTACTATAAAAATGACTTTGTTATTGTTGTAATTAATGACTTTTTAAGGCTTCTGTGTTATGCATATAAACATTTCTGAGCTTTTATCTATCATTCTATGCTTCGCCGCTTCCCTTGGAACTTGAAATGTATGAGCTGTATTACATATATAGATTATAATGTTTTGAATTAAGATGGACAAATTTACATACCTCTCATACAAATGACTCTTAATGGAGCCATTACTCCAAGAAAATGTCGATTCATAATCCACAATGGGAAATTGTAAGGCACCTGTAAAATTGTTACCGCAACATTTGAAATTATTGTTGCAAAAATTACATATTCTATCCTGTAAAACATTTCCATCAAATTATAAAAATACAACATTGGACTTATTGTATCTACTTTCACATATTATGCCAACAGTTATCCACTATTTAAGCAAGTTGTTCCTAGTGGAAATTACATTTTGAGTTCGTGATTTTAATTGTAGAAGTATCCATACAGTTTGTTTGTTGTAGATGATTGCAGTGGCAGTAACATTCTCATAACAAATACTAGAATTTCAAAGCGTACAGTGTAGAAACGTACGTATTACAGAGCCGCAGATAGAAGAAGGAAAGTTCTATTGATGTTCGTTGTAGTTATTATAATAGGAAATGTACCTATTCGTAATACGGAACAGAAGACAAGATATACAGGAAAAACTACGTGTGCTTAAGATATGAGACCTCATTAGCAGGATTGTAAATGTTGGTTCACAAAAGTAAATCTAATAATCGACAATATAAAACTTGCCGAGTACTGATGCTATGGCATATGGCAATGTTAGTCACGCATGTTGAAGGTGATACCGTCACAAAAGAGTCTAGCTATGAATGGCACAGTTCGCCGAAAACATAAAAGTGACTAACTTCATACGCCAATATCGTTTAATCAAAGTACGACAGGTAAAAATTTATTTGTTTTAATTAATTTACTTCCAAAGTATGTGGGAGCCTGTCTGCCAGNATATAAAACTTGCCGAGTACTGATGCTATGGCATATGGCAATGTTAGTCACGCATGTTGAAGGTGATACCGTCACGAAAGAGTCTCGCTATGAATGGCACAGTTCGCCGAAAACATAAAAGTGACTAACTTCATACGCCAATATCGTGGAATCAAAGTACGACAGGTAAAAATTTATTTGTTTTAATTAATTTACTTCCAAAGTATGTGGGAGCCTGTCTGCCAGNAATCAAAGTACGACAGGTAAAAATTTATTTGTTTTAATTAATTTACTTCCAAAGTATGTGGGAGCCTGTCTGCCAGGACACATGGTAGCAGATTCGTGTTTGA
This sequence comes from Clitarchus hookeri, assembly GCA_002778355.1. Taxonomy (NCBI): domain Eukaryota; kingdom Metazoa; phylum Arthropoda; class Insecta; order Phasmatodea; family Phasmatidae; genus Clitarchus; species Clitarchus hookeri. The sequence goes on from NQII01001599.1 coordinate 233,597, forward strand.
TGGATTGCGATTATCTTCGAAGATTGCTTTCAAAATTGCTTAGTTTGCCGTAAGTAGGTTAAGCCTTGTATCCACTTGAGCACGCTCAGGCGAATGAGCCGCTCATTTAGCCGAGCCGCTCACGTGGAGACGCCTGAGCGCGCTCAGCCCGAGCAGGTCTGAGCGCGCTCAGGGCGACCCGGCACCTTGTCGGTTTTTGTCCGTGCTCAAAGGCGCTCAGTATTCGCTCGGTGCTCAGTGTGGACGGTTGTTAGGCTCTGTGAGCAACGAGCGCGTCGAGTTCCGCTTTTTTGATAGTTTTAAATCAGATTTATATTAATTTACTTTTGCTAATCAATATAAAATGAGTGGCTCGTGGGATAACGAAATTTGTTTGACACTAATTGATGCTTATGAATCAAAAAGGGTGTTATGGGATAGCTCGTACGAAGAATATTATAATAGGACAAAAAAAGAAGATGCTTGGCGTGAAATCAGTGAAATATTAAATTTCAGTGTAAACGACGTAAAAAAAAAA
>NQII01001599.1:235063-272125 GCA_002778355.1 Clitarchus hookeri
AAAAAACTATTTATCATAATTATTATTATATTTAATTAAACAATCCTACCAATCGTATTTTACATTTATTATAATATTATACCTGCCTATTTATAATTGAAAGTCAAAATACAAAATAAATAAACAAGCTCACCTTAATGTAATCTTTGAGTGCTTGTACAATGGCATCACATACTACCGGAACAAAACGGCTTATACTCTGTTTAGACACTTTAAACATGTATTGCAAGCTAGAATAGGAATCTCCTGTAGCTAAAAATCTTAAAGTTATCATTAACTTATGGTGCGGTGGGATGGCCTCGCGCATGGCTGTGTCTTGCTTTTTAATTTCCGGTCCAATCAATGAAAGTAAATGCTCAAAATCCATCCTTGACATCCTTGTAAAGTTGTGAAATGGTTCGTTATCTCCTTCGAAAGTCAATTCACGAATCATATTAGTAGAGTGGTTTCTTCGATGACGATACATTTCTCTCATCCACCACCTTGGTGGTTTTCTTTTCTTCTTTAATACACTGTGAATGATAATAAAGGCCGCAGCAGCTACACGGACACGTGAAGACATGACGGAGCCTAGCGTTTTAACTGAGCACCCTGAGCACAACTATTTCAATGCCGAGTCTCGTTCGGCCAAAACTGTAATTTTGTTCTTCTGAGCATGCTCAGACGAATGAGCGGCTCATTCGCCTGAGCGTGCTCAAGTGGATACAAGGCTTTATATCATCCAGAACAATCGNGCTCAGACGAATGAGCGGCTCATTCGCCTGAGCGTGCTCAAGTGGATACAAGGCTTTATATCATCCAGAACAATCGGTTAGGCACGGTAATATTTTCAACGCACTATCTTTTCTTAATTCTGTTTTGTACTTAAATAGGGAATCAACTTGACATACCAGAAGAGTTACATAGCAATTTGTATAATAGGGTATTCCCAATAACATTCATGACGATATTCAAGAACACTGCTTATAAGCCAAATTCAGTGATGTAGGTTCGTAGAGGTACTAAGCTCTGAAATTAAATAATTAGGGGACTAGTTACAAACTGCTAACTATATAGGTTATTACGAACTTCACAGAGTCCACAGGAGGTTACATAGAGTATACAACCTCCTTGGAACTGCCGGTCTCACCCCAACTACACATTCTACACGCCCAGGGTTCCTCCCATCTGTCAAGAGCAGACAACCTTCCTCATGCCCACAGTTCCTCTCATCAGTCACAGGCAGTCAACCCCACCTTCTAGTCTAGGGTTCCTGCCGTCTGTCACAGACAATACTGTATGCTTTTCGCGCATCAGCACCAAGTTTACTTCCTACAGAATGTTACACTTGAAATTAGAATAAATACAGCCAGCAATTGAGACCACATAACCTGGAAAACAGACATTACTACTTTCGTTGTACTAGCATGTAAAAAATGCAATTAAAAAAATGAAAATATACTACAGACTCATTAATTTTCTCCATAGTTAAAATTCCAATGTTTACGTAGCTTACGGTTCTGTCAATAACTTATAAAAGGAACAACACACCATATTTGTACACNACAGACAATACTGTATGCTTTTCGCGCATCAGCACCAAGTTTACTTCCTACAGAATGTTACACTTGAAATTAGAAGAAATACAGCCAGTAATTGAGACCACATAACCTGGAAAACAGACATTACTACTTTCGTTGTACTAGCATGTAAAAAATGCAATTAAAAAAATGAAAATATACTACAGACTCATTAATTTTCTCCATAGTTAAAATTCCAATGTTTACGGTTCTGTCAATAACTTATAAAAGGAACAACACACCATATTTTTACACACTCATTTTCATAACATTTTACACGGGAACTTTCTTTCTGGATATCACAGACTGAATATGTCACTTAACAACAATACATATTTCTTAAGTCACCAGATATGATACATAGTGCATTATGAACAAATCAAAACATGTCACACGGGGTTACATTACAAAGATTTGATGTAACTACTGATAAAAAAAACCCATTATTGGCTGTACACACTGTACGAGTGAAGCTCATAGTATTCTGAAATGCTTTGACACGGTTATCACACTTCTGATACAGTCTGTCTTATAAACAAGTCGACGTTTTGGCACTTGAAAGTAGTCTCATTTAGTTAGTTTTCAAGACAAATTATTTCCTGATATCTTACCAGGTATCTTGACAGACTGCACAGTGTATTAGTGTAAACACCATCTGTGGCTGCAAATAGGCATACCTTCTAAATGGTTATAATAAAATGAGCTTGTTCGCAAGACAGATTACAATTACAGTTCAGTACACAACCACTGGTTTTTCTAATGAATGTATGTGGAAGTGGTAGTCACTTATTATTTACATTACCTGCGATGATGCGTAGCTTTTCATTATACGCCTTCCTCATCCTTTCAGCTTGGCTCTGGGGTTGGATCCGGCCAATAGGAGGCAGCAGCATCATAGCTACCCGACATCCCCTTTCTTTGAGCTTTCTCAACACTGTCCGAGCATCGCGAATCAGATGCTCGAAACGGGTTCCATTCTGCAATACAGTATCGTACCNAGCTTTCTCAACACTGTCCGAGCATCGCGAATCAGATGCTCGAAACGGGTTCCATTCTGCAATACAGTATCGTACTGTACACTTCCCTTTGTAAATTATTCTTTCAGTACTTGAAGATGGCAGCGGAAAGCAAAGATGTGTTACCCAATTAACAACAATCTCCTATTACGAAAAGTTGTTTGGATATTTCCTACACGACAAGGATTGCATAACTTAAGAGACTGTCCTACTCATTTATTACATGAGGTATCTCTTTTAATAAATTGGTAGGCGATTCTAAACGTGTTTACCCCAAAGTCACAGCTTTTGGACACATTGGCAATTGGTCGTTGCATCGTAGCAGCTCGCACCACGACATACGACGTGAAGCACCACCAAGTGACGCCCACGACATAGATGAGAGGTGGGTAGCCGCGGCTACATAAATAAAACTCATGACATTTTGAAAATCAACAGAATTAAATCTTTATTTTTATACTATAATGGAAATACAACATATCTCTCACAATTATAATTAAGTAACTATCTGATAGGTTCATTATCCCAGCTTATATCAATATTGAAATCAGGCTTCAATTTTCAGTGGATACATTTTGGAGGGTAGTCCCGGACATAGATTTAATGATGACCAAACAGATTTTTGGCCTTACACACATCACAAAAGTAGTATTCCTCCGAAGGGTAAATATCCACACATTCTTCGTATGCCAAATATTCGCATTTATGACACTGGATCCAGTCTTCTTGGAACGTTCACATTTTTCAGCATCGAAGATGTCAGAATCTCACTCTTTTATGTTTTTCGAGATCGCTCTGCAAGACGTTTCGTAGAAGCATCAGGAAAAGGGCTGAACTGTTTGAGCAATTCATTTGCTCTAGGCACCTCACATCTCTCAGCTGCTTCTCTCACATATGCCGTTTTTTCCTGGACAGATAGCATAGCCTGTTTCATTTTATTTTCATCCCAATTTCCTCTGTGTGTAATTCTNTCCTGGACAGATAGCATAGCCTGTTTCATTTTATTTTCATCCCAATTTCCTCTGTGTGTAATTCTTCCCTTGACTGTTGGCAATTTTGAAGTGATTCTGCAAAAGACAACATTTTCCACTTGCTTTAACATAACATTAAAATAACTAAACATTTCTCCAACGAAAAATGTCCGGGTTTACCTGACAACATTGTGTCCGATGGTACCCGACCACCACATTCTATGTTTTTATTTAATAACAACAATGTCAATAAAGATAACTAAATTATTAACCTAACTTATACACTTCGATCAATATCTTAAAGGATAATCAATAAATCATGGTGAAGTACTTACATTTTAAAAACAATAATTGAGTTCAAAATGTAAACAGCGCACATTACAATATAACCACAGGTAAATGAACGATTGTAACGTGTTGTTCGCTCGGCGGTCTCATTCCGGATGATTCGATTACACTGCTAAATTGTGCTGCAGTCGTTGTGGCATGTTATTTGTTTACCTATGTGCACGGAATTGTTTGAAACTACCGCCGGCCGGGGATACCTGTCGGCCGAGGCTACCCGACTCTCCACTACGATGTGACGCACCACCAAGTGGCATCGAACTGCCTTGTAGGCCGAAGCTGAAGTGACATGTGCCCCAAAATGTCACCCAGAAGTGTGCAGCATTTTTACAAACACATTAAACACCATANCGAAGCTGAAGTGACATGTGCCCCAAAATGTCACCCAGAAGTGTGCAGCATTTTTACAAACACATTAAACACCATCATGCAATCACAGCTACAGTCAGAATTGTATTTTATTGTATTAAGAGCTATCAAGTATGGCATTCCACACCCCTTTGCCCAGGTGGATTCATCCATTCCTTCAGGATACAGCCACTTGTAAAGACTGTAGCCAGTGAAATTCTAACACTTCATAGAAAGTCAAATGCAAACACTTGTTATGATAAATGTAATATTGTATTTAATGTGTGTTTATAAAAGGTCAATTGTGTTTTCACAAAGGGAGATTGCCTATAAAGGCCTTCATCCTTGTAACAGGTAATTTAGTGCGGTGACACGCCCCATCAACTTCACAACTTCAATCTTAACAGACATTAGTTAATAAACGGGCTGTCACCAATATGTTAATTTAATTTATACAATTTTTTACCATTGCAATCATATCACATAGTGTTCATGTTATGTTTCATCATTAGCCGTTTGACTTCGGTTCTCATCACTTGTGACGGAAACCAAGGTCGCTCGGCCAATTCATCTCAGCACTCGGACCAGATCGGCAGCGTTGGTCGCCTGCTCCATTAGCCTCCTTGGTACCATCATTTAGGCTGTAATAACTTCACTGCAATATTTACTTAATCAACCGGAACATTTGTTATCTGTCTTTTAAGTACTGAGGGGAGAGCCACCCTCACTCTCACCAGAGAGCTAAACGCTATCGCATATCAACATAATGCGTTTATTTTACGCTAAGGTCACTGGCAGGCCGTAAGTGCTGGGTCTATTTTCATGCATTCTTCGCCTGTAAGCAAGCACTGTCAATAAGCCGCTTTACAAAGATAAACACGTGTCGATTAATTGTATGTTACTACACCCTTTGTAGCATCACCCACAATTTCATAGTATACAGAGTGATTCTAAAATCATGGGACAAACATTGAGGGGTGGTAGAACTCACTAAAACAAACAATTATTGTATNTTCTAAAATCATGGGACAAACATTGAGGGGTGGTAGAACTCACTAAAACAAACAATTATTGTATAGGAATATATGAGCGGGAGTGACGTGTTGAGGTACAAACACAAAAATAACACATGAAATGCAACACATTGTTTATTTACAATGTCGCCGCTAAATGCCTTTTTGCAGCAATGTTTATAATAATTGCTCAAAATTGCTACCACCGACAGTAATACAAGCATGGTAGCAGCAGTGGAGTAATTGGCGAACAGATTCAAATACGCCAGGTATTTCACGCACACGTGCAGCCGCACAGGATAGTCGAACGACGAGGTNAATTGGCGAACAGATTCAAATACGCCAGGTATTTCACGCACACGTGCAGCCGCACAGGATAGTCGAACGACGAGGTCTTCAATGGAATCAACTGGAGTCTCGTAAATGAGGACTTTCAAACACCCAATCCAGCACACCCCAAAACTAGCATCCAGGTAAGTGCGGACTTCCATACTGAAATGGGCTGGTGCACCATCATGCTGAAACCACATTTGATTGCGAACACCAATCGGAACGTCTTGCAGCAATTCTGGTAAAACCTATTCCAGAAATATCCAATAACAATGGCCATTGAGTCGGGTTGGTAGGAGATATGGGCCTATGAGGTGATCATTCACATTACCCGCCCAAACATTCACAGATAAGCGTTGTTGGAATGCATGTGGGCGTGTGGATTTTCTGTTGCCCACACGTGAGAATTGTGGGCATTGAAAATGCCTTCGTGTGTAAAGGTCACCTCATCTGTGAATAGCACATGAGCTGGAAAAGCCGGCTGCAACGCACACTGCTGCAAGAACCATTGGCAGAAAGCCAAGCACAGAGGGCAATCACACGTCTGCAAAGCTTTGACTCTATGTATGGGTGTAAACCTTTCTTCATGTAAANCGAAGCTGAAGTGACATGTGCCCCAAAATGTCACCCAGAAGTGTGCAGCATTTTTACAAACACATTAAACACCATAATGCAATCACAGCTACAGTCAGAATTGTATTTTATTGTATTAAGAGCTATCAAGTATGGCATTCCACACCCCTTTGCCCAGTGAAATTCTAACACTTCATAGAAAGTGAAATGCAAACACTTGTTATGATAAATGTAATATTGTATTTAATGTGTGTTTATAAAAGGTCACTGGCAGGCCGTAAGTGCTGGGTCTATTTTCATGCATTCTTCGCCTGTAAGCAAGCACTGTCAATAAGCCGCTTTACAAAGATAAACACGTGTCGATTAATTGTATGTTACTACACCCTTTGTAGCATCACCCACAATTTCATAGTATACAGAGTGATTCTAAAATCATGGGACAAACATTGAGGGGTGGTAGAACTCACTAAAACAAACAATTATTGTATAGGAATATATGAGCGGGAGTGACGTGTTGAGGTACAAACACAAAAATAACACATGAAATGCAACACATTGTTTATTTACAATGTCGCCGCTAAATGCCTTTTTGCAGCAATGTTTATAATAATTGCTCAAAATTGCTACCACCGACAGTAATACAAGCATGGTAGCAGCAGTGGAGTAATTGGCGAACAGATTCAAATACGCCGGGTATTTCACGCACACGTGCAGCCGCACAGGATAGTCGAACGACGAGGACTTCAATGGAATCAACTGGAGTCTCGTAAATGAGGACTTTCAAACGCCCAATCCAGCACACCCCAAAACTAGCATCCAGGTAAGTGCGAANAATCCAGCACACCCCAAAACTAGCATCCAGGTAAGTGCGAACTTCCATACTGAAATGGGCTGGTGCACCATCATGCTGAAACCACATTTGATTGCGAACACCAATCGGAACGTCTTGCAGCAATTCTGGTAAAACCTATTCCAGAAATATCCAATAACAATGGCCATTGAGTCGGGTTGGTAGGAGATATGGGCCTATGAGGTGATCATTCACATTACCCGCCCAAACATTCACAGATAAGCGTTGTTGGAATGCATGTGGGCGTGTGGCGTGTGGATTTTCTGTTGCCCACACATGAGAATTGTGGGCTTTGAAAACGCCTTCGTGTGTAAAGGTCACCTCATCTGTGAATAGCACATGAGCTGGAAAAGCCGGCTGCAACGCACACTGCTGCAAGAACCATTGGCAGCGAGCCAAGCACAGAGGGCAATCACACGTCTGCAAAGCTTTGACTCTATGTATGGGTGTAAACCTTTCTTCATGTAAAACTCTCCAAACGGTTGGTTGACTGGCATGTAGACGACATGCTACAGCCCTTGTACTTGTGCCAGGTGTTTCATCCACATGGTCCAAGATGACTTCTTCAAGGTGTGGTTGTCGTACAGTCTTCGATCGACTTCTTCCATCAGTACTGGCGATAAATGAACCATTTTCACAAAGTTGCCGATGTAATCGCTCAAACATTATGTGGTTCGGCATGCGTCTACGTGGAAAGCGTTCCCGATACAGCCGTAGTGCTGCTCTGCCGTTACCATTAGCAGCACCGTACATTAGATTCATGTCTCATTTTTCGCTATTCGTAAAATCACCCATCACGGCCGAACTTTAAAGCGCAAATGCTTAGTTCGCTGATGCAGCAGGTCACTGGCGCACCGTTTGACTGCCCTCAACTATCGCCACCATTGTCAGCCAATCCCGCCATATGTAGAGGTCGCCAAGCATGCGTGACTGTTGGTGGATGCATTTCCAGCAACTGTTTTAACATTTTCTGTACGGAATCACTCGTTAAGTATGCTGCTAATGAACATTTTATGTTTTCGTTAATGTGTTATGTTTTTGTGTTTGTGCCTCAACGCGTCACTTCCACCCATAATTTCCTATACAATAATTGTTTGTTTTAGTGAGCTCTACCATCGCTCAATGTTTGTCCCATGATTTGCGAATCATCCTGTATATCAGGCTTATGAGATGGCCTACAGTCTCGTCATAAGGTATAAATTGTGCAACAGTAAGTGCGGGAAAGCATCACCAACAAATTGACGGAGAACATCCAGGGCCCCCTGGGCCGTCGACCGAATGATCCTCATCATTAACTCTCCACTGGGTTATGACGCCGGGCAATTCAACACTCAACCAACCCTGGGTATCCTCGACCATGTCAAAATATAATAATTTTTCTAATTCTTAAATATAAAAAAGGCTTTACACATATAAACTACGATAAATATATGTTGCTTTAAACGGACACAGTTAAACTAGAATTATATTTATTAAATTTGTCAATAAGCACAGCTGGGATTCTCAGTTATTCAACAAGGAAATACAGAACACATGTTGGAGCCATTGTATTTTTTTTCACATCCTAAATTAATAAAGGTTATACATTTGTATAACACACACTCATTAAATGAACAAACTGAATTNATTTTTTTTCACATCCTAAATTAATAAAGGTTATACATTTGTATAACACACACTCATTAAATGAACAAACTGAATTGAACCAAAATATTATAAAGATATCCAAAAAAAGGATTATTGAACATGCTATACTGAGATCGGTTTGCAAGTACCTTATATATATATATATATATAGTAATTGCAAACATATAAAAGAAAAACTGACTGACATATCTAAACCCTGCCTCAACNTATATATATATATATATATAGTAATTGCAAACATATAAAAGAAAAACTGACTGACATATCTAAACCCTGCCTCAACCATTAATCATAGCATAAAATTATTATATGTTGTTCGGAAACTTGAAGCCATCGAAAATCTAATTGTGTGGTGATAGGGGCTGCAAGTTGAGGCGCTACATTACAATGTGANAAATCTAATTGTGTGGTGATAGGGGCTGCAAGTTGAGGCGCTACATTACAATGTGATCGAAGACACTATTTTTAATGGATCGGCTCAAGAGGAAACAGTGTTTGTGTCATGTATTCCATTTATTATAAATTACCTTCCTTTTGAATTCAAGAGACTGCAGTATCCCTTTAAAGTATGATTCGCGATGATGATAAATAAGTATCAGGGGCAAACACTCAAATTGGTAGGAGTTGACTTGCGGAAGGACTGTTAACTAGTTATTTTGAATAAAATTTGCTGTCATGCTAAGCAGGCTTGCTGCAAAATACAGGCTCATCATGACAAGCTTGGCTAAAGCCAACTATGCTATTAGGATAGAGGTTACAAATGTTTCATCAAATATTTGAGCAATCCGGTGAAGGAAAATTTCTACTGAAATGTATGATATTCGACAATATAAACAATGTGTGAACTGTTCACAGTAACCCCGGGAAAAGTACAGTTGTGTATTGGCTTCTCACTTGCACTAGAGATACATAGGTCCTTGACAAAGCATAAATACCAAAACAATTCCTCCTTAGTATTTGAAGCTTATATATATATATATATACACACACATATATGTATATATATGTAGCAAAATTCCCATTTTGTCAAATACACTTGCTACAGGACTTAAGTTGACTAAATTAAATGCAGCCTCCTGTGATGGATTCATTGGTTGGGAAAAGGGATCAATTTACCCACCCATGAGTTTGCCTTACAAATTAGAGTGTCTGGTAATTAAACCAACTAAAAAAAAAATTAAAAAAATTNTGCAGCCTCCTGTGATGGATTCATTGGTTGGGAAAAGGGATCAATTTACCCACCCATGAGTTTGCCTTACAAATTAGAGTGTCTGGTAATTAAACCAACTAAAAAAAAAATTTTAAAAACTATTTATGATTTCATGCAAATTTCTAATATCTACAAACAAGCTTTATTTTGTACATATCCCCTCCCCCCACAGCGCAAACGATATAGTAGGTCTACTTATTTTTGTATTTTGCCGACGAATAGTTTAAGTATCTGATCTATCAGTGGACACACTGTTTATTGACATATAAATTAACAAAAATGTAACATGAACCATGTGTCCAAGTGTGCTTTTGTGACCATTTGCATCTATTCGATATCAGGACGAAGTGACATTTGGCCGCGAGTACGTCAGTATGGGTCGACGAGGACAGAACACAACCGCCTCGTCGTCATATATTATGTGAACCAAGAGATCATCTTGCTTTATTTACTTCTTAAGGTAACTCTTGGGGGAAAATAACAAGCGGTCCAACAGCGTGTCCCCCTTAAAGCCACAGCCGTCAGACGCCCTGGCGATTTGAAGGAACATCGGTGAAGTCCTCTCCACGATGGCTACCATCCTTCCCACCTGCGTGATATCGACCGGCCTGCTGGCAGTGATATCAGTGCTATGTGATCCCAAGTGTGGTTATACAGTGGAGAATAAAACCCCCAAGCAATACAAAGTGTCAAAAAAAAACNAGTGCTATGTGATCCCAAGTGTGGTTATACAGTGGAGAATAAAACCCCCAAGCAATACAAAGTGTCAAAAAAAAAACCATAGCAAAATAAATTATATTCATTTCTTCTTTAAAGCTCAAATGAGCGTAGCTACCCACACCCCTTTTCAGGTATGGACTCGTCCAGCCCACCTAAGCTGGAACCTNTTAAAGCTCAAATGAGCGTAGCTACCCACACCCCTTTTCAGGTATGGACTCGTCCAGCCCACCTAAGCTGGAACCTTTGGACTCGCTCATCGGCGAAACAAACCAGAAACTGAAATACACATGCCAAACTTACCAAAAACTGAAATGCATTTTCAGTTTACCGTTATTCCAGTCAATTTTGGTATGTTAATTGAGTTCAATGTTCAAAAGGGTAATTATATATTTTCTTCACAGCAGACTGCCTATCAGGCCTTAGAGTTTTTAATTCATATTTTTAGTGTGGTGACACCTCGGTGATGTCACATTCACAAACATTATTNTATCAGGCCTTAGAGTTTTTAATTCATATTTTTAGTGTGGTGACACCTCGGTGATGTCACATTCACAAACATTATAAACACTTAATTAATCACGGGGATGTCACCAACATTTTATTCAACATGAAATTGTATGTTGTAGTATATTAATTAGCATTAAGAGGGTTCTTGTTACTTTTGGTGTTATTTTTGGTGCCGACTTCGGCCACCATNTTGTAGTATATTAATTAGCATTAAGAGGGTTCTTGTTACTTTTGGTGTTATTTTTGGTGCCGACTTCGGCCACCATTAGCAGATGGCGACACCATGATTTTAGTCTGATTCCAGCACTTCGCCCAGCCAGCAGTAAGGGAGTTTCTCTCCACGCGGAACTCCTCGGCACATTCATTTTCGGCTGCAGTCACATTCAATTCAATAAGATTTTCATTTGAACAGAACCTTTTGCTTAATTCATANCACATTCATTTTCGGCTGCAGTCACATTCAATTCAATAAGATTTTCATTTGAACAGAACCTTTTGCTTAATTCATGCCGATGGGGCGACCGTCTGACTTCTTGTCATATTTAACAGAACTTAACACGTAACATGTATCTGAACCTAATTTTTCCGTCTTAGGCCCTTATTGAACAGGAACGGTCACCAGCAGATCACAGTGCCGGGTCTGCATAGGCTTATCACATATAATCATAAGTGCATGTGTATCAAAGAAGTAAGTAAACATCTTGAATAACCACGAATGTTTTATGTGCTTCAGGCACTGCNCATAAGTGCATGTGTATCAAAGAAGTAAGTAAACATCTTGAATAACCACGAATGTTTTATGTGCTTCAGGCACTGCAGGCAGTACTTCAGGCACTGCAAACTATTGCAGCAGTAACAAGTGTAAGAAAGGCATGCGAGGTGGCCTACAACCTTGCCAGCATAAAGAGTGAAACCACTGTGTATGTGCAATTATTGGTAATTACATTATTCATAAGCACCACAGATCGACACAGGACTCCAGTGACACATGGGCCGTAGACTGCACGACCCTCACTAACTCATGCTCNATAAGCACCACAGATCGACACAGGACTCCAGTGACACATGGGCCGTAGACTGCACGACCCTCACTAACTCATGCTCACTGAGTTGTAGCTCCGATCGATATCACCAGTTTTCGCCTTAACCTAGCAAGCTGGGCNCCTCACTAACTCATGCTCACTGAGTTGTAGCTCCGATCGATATCACCAGTTTTCGCCTTAACCTAGCAAGCTGGGCCAGGGGCCAGGGGCCATGTGGTATGTGCGCAGGTATGTACGCGAGTGCGCTACATGTAACCACTTCAAAAGCTGCAGCACAGATGGATTGATGCAACAACAGCCACAAGTGCCAAACAAACCATTCGAAATGATCTCATTAGACATAATGAGACTCTACCCCCGCACAACAGCCAGAAAACACTTCATTTTTGCCTTAAGGGGTTCGTTTTCCAGGTGGACAGAAGACTATCCAGTTTCCAGTGCACATCCACACAACATCACACATGTACTGGAGGCCGAGTTCTACCCCCACTGGGATTACCCCAGAACACCACTTATGGACAATGGTACACACATCATAGGTGTGACATGTGTATTAAGTGGGGGGTTGCACACCATGCCATGAATGTTTACCACCCATGGCGAACCAAACAGAGCATCGAAACCAGAACATAGAGCCAGTTGCGCTGTAGGTTGACAAGAATTATGCAACCTGGGCCGAACACCTGTCAGTGGCTCTTTTCACCATCATACGGTGTGTGAATCTGGCTATGGGCCAATCACCTGACGCAATCCTATAAGACAGAGAACTTCCGCTGCCTGGGGAGTTCGCCGGACACCAGAGAGAGAGCACGGGAGAAGCAGAGGACAGTGCAGCTCAGCAGCAGTGCCAAGAGGCAAACCTGCAGTCCGCCCACAGGAAGCAAGCTCGCTATATAGCGAAGTGAGCGTAATCAACCATGTAGCCAATGTCCAGATTAACACCCAGATAGCTGGTGTATGCCTGCAACCATAAGCTCTCCAGCAGCTCGAAATATTGTTCCTAGGGATTCACCCCGAAATAGTGAACTCAGTAATAAATGTGCTCGGAAACACCACCTACCTTATAAAGGTAAGCAATAATAGGAGAGTCGCCATACACCGTNAAAGTGAGCGTAGTCAACCATGTAGCCAATGTCCAGATTAACACCCAGATAGTTGGTGTATGCCTGCAACCATAAGCTCTCCAGCAGCTCGAAATATTGTTCCTAGGGATTCACCCCGAAATAGTGAACTCAGTAATAAATGTGCTCGGAAACACCACCTACCTTATAAAGGTAAGCAATAATAGGAGAGTCGCCATACACCGTGACGACCTCCACATGACAATAGAAGATGACACTGCTGAGTCGCCAGGCACCACGATGCCCAATCAAGAGGGCATCCAAATCAATAACAGAGCAATAACACCTGCTGCCCCAAGCAGCTAATTGGGCACATCAAGTCCCGTGACTGTGTCACTACTGACTAATTCTACATGCGACGCCCAGAGCCTCGATGCTCACAATGGACTAAGTGGAAACTCAGGGTACCTGTGGAGAGTTGTCCCCAATAAACAACGACTGCACAACAACCGCACAACCTACAGGCCTGACCGGATCAGCTTGTAGCATTACAATGCCCCGCATCGTGACACACACCTCCAAAGACGTCGCCGATTGCGAAATACCAGGGACACCTTTGGGCGAGATCTCCCTACAGGTAAGATCCCCATCCAACTGGGTCGCGATGCTTTCGAGGCGTGTCTCAGCAGTGGACACTGTGTCGTGGGACCCTCCCCTCAGCGATTCGGGGAGTATATCAGGCCTAGACAGCCAGACTGCAGGGTCACCTCCTCCCCTTTCGATGTCACCGCAGAAACATAGGCACGCATGCACCAGCAGCAGCGGAGATGAGACAGCAGAGGAGGGGACTCCAACCTCTCTGCTCTATGCGGCCTCGCCACATGAACCACCCGGCATGCATAGCCTGCAGAGAGGCACCCCTCTTCCACACATATATGGCATGACCCATCACCACCGGCCAAGGTCATGACTCCGAGCAACCAGCAGCCAGCACCACTCCATGCTCACATGGGCCGCACCACCTAAGGCAGTATCACCAGATCTAGTCACTGACAACCAGTTGCACCTAACGGCATGATGGGTCACCTTGGGGGCTGCAGGGCCAAGCGGTCACCGAAGGGGAGGCGGTGAATTTTATGTTAAACATGCGTCCATGTGTGCTCTCGTGACCACTTGCACCTCCACAGTCACTTACACCACCTAGCCGACATTGGGGCGAAGTAAAGAATGGGCTGCGAGTATGTTGGTATGAGTCGGCGAGAACGGAACATACCCGCCTCATCGTCATGTACTAAGCAACTCAAGTGATCGTCTTGCTTTATTTACCTCAAGGGATAACTCTTAGGGGGAAATGTCAAGCGGTTCAACACTGGGTCACCCTCGAAAGCCACAGCTGTCAGGTGCCCCAGCAATTGGAGAGAATGTCGGTGCAGATCTCTCCACGACGTCTGCCATTCTTCCCACCTGCGTGATGTCGACCGGTCTACTCGCTGGAATATCAGTGCTACGTGATCCCAGGTACAGTTAAACAGTGGGGAATAAAATCCCGAAGCAATAAATATGTCAAANCCAACACTGGGTCCCCCTCGAAAGCCACAGCTGTCAGGTGCCCCAGCAATTGGAGAGAATGTCGGTGCAGATCTCTCCACTACGTCTGCCATTCTTCCCACCTGCGTGATGTCGACCGGTCTACTTGCTGGAATATCAGTGCTACGTGATCCCAGGTACAGTTAAACAGTGGGGAATAAAATCCCGAAGCAATAAAATATGTCAAAAAATCCGTAGCCAAATAAATTAAATTCTTTTCTTAATTAAAACCTCAAATGAACATGGCTACACANTCAACACTGGGTCACCCTCGAAAGCCACAGCTGTCAGGTGCCCCAGCAATTGGAGAGAATGTCGGTGCAGATCTCTCCACGACGTCTGCCATTCTTCCCACCTGCGTGATGTCGACCGGTCTACTCGCTGGAATATCAGTGCTACGTGATCCCAGGTACAGTTAAACAGTGGGGAATAAAATCCCGAAGCAATAAATATGTCAAAAAATCCGTAGCCAAATAAATTAAATTCTTTTCTTAATTAAAACCTCAAATGAACATGGCTACACACACCCGTTTTCAGGAATGGACTCGTCCAGCCCACCCAAGCTGAAACACTTGGAATCGCCCATTGGGGAAACAAACCAGATACTGAAATAAACTTGTAAAACTTACCAAAAACTGAAATGCATTTTCAGTTTACCGTTATTCCGGTAAATTTCGGTGTGTTAATTGTGTTGTATGTTCAAAAGGGTAATTATATATTTTCTTCATTGCAGACTGCCTACCAAGGCCTTACAGTTATTACTTCAGGTTTTTAGTGTGGTGACATCCCCCATGATGTCACATTCACAAATATAATTAACACTTAATTAATCACTGGGATGTCATCAATTTGTTGTTCACCATGAAATTATTTTTGTAGTATTTTCATAATATTTTATAATATTGTATAATATTTTCATTTGACCAGAACCTTTTGCTTAATTCGTGCCTAGGGGATGACAGTCTGTCATATTTCATCTTTAACAGGACTTAATGTGTACCGTGTAACTGCACCTAATTTTGATGGCTCATGCTTTTTTTGAAAAGCAATGGTCACCTGCAAACCACAGTGCCAGGTTGGCATAAACTTATCACATATCAGTGTAAGTTCATATGTATCAAAGTAAGTAAACGTCTTGAATAACCACGAGTGTTTTATTTACCTTACACCTAGCATGCTTCGGGCACTGCACGCTATTGAAGCAGTAACAAGTTTAAGTAAGGCATGTGAGGTGGCCTACAACCACACAAGCATAAAGTGTGAAACATTTAGGTATGTGCAATTATTGGTAAGTTCATCATTAATAAGCACCACAGATCGACACAGGACTCCAGTGACACATGGGCCGTAGACTGCACGACCCTCACTAACTCATGCTCACTGAGTTGTAGCTCCGATCGATATCACCAGTTTTCGCCTTAACCTAGCAAGCTGGGTAAGGCAGGAACCTACATCAATATCCAAGGAACCCCTACACATCAAATGCACTACACAGTTTCCCTTCCAAGATCATGTTCTGAAGTTACCATGCATGCATATCATGACTGCAACACAAAGCATTTTTACATTTGTCCATAACATAAATTAATATTTTGTATTAGTTCTGGTTTCAACCACTCGGTTGGGAATGCAAAGTTTAGTGTCGGCGATAAAAATGGTAGCAAACTTAACGCGGGGAACAGATACTGCCCAAATTATTTTGTCTTTTGTGCAGTAAGAGAATAAGGCAGATATTTATCATGAGTTGCCATAACCTTGTGAACTAAAATGTTGTAATTTAATAATGTAGGTTAGAAACAATATCCTTTGTATGTGAAAAAAAANCCATAACCTTGTGAACTAAAATGTTGTAATTTAATAATGTAGGTTAGAAACAATATCCTTTGTATGTGAAAAAAAAGTGCCTATCAACTCTTTTCAAATTAGTTTCAGGTTACACATAAACTTACTTCTTTTCAAAATGAGTAGGTATAATATTTTTAAGTCACATGTATCAGTCTCATCCCACATGAGGAATATATTTCTAAAACAGAATAAACATTAAGGAAAATAGTCTATGCATGTTCCTTCATAATGTTACACAATATGTGTTGACAAGCTGTCTGGGATTTCATGTGGTTAGCCTCGTTACCTTTACACTGGAGGCAGANCATAACCTTGTGAACTAAAATGTTGTAATTTAATAATGTAGGTTAGAAACAATATCCTTTGTATGTGAAAAAAAAAGTGCCTATCAACTCTTTTCAAATTAGTTTCAGGTTACACATAAACTTACTTCTTTTCAAAATGAGTAGGTATAATATTTTTAAGTCACATGTATCAGTCTCATCCCACATGAGGAATATATTTCTAAAACGGAATAAACATTAAGGAAAATAGTCTATGCATGTTCCTACATGATGTTACACAATATGTGTTGACAAGCTGTCTGGGATTTCATGTGGTTAGCCTCGTTACCTTTACACTGGAGGCAGATATTTCACAAGTTCAAATCTACTACGATCCACTTTTTTTAACGAACAGTTTATTTTTGAGTGTTTTAACAAATATTTCTTCTTCCTCCTTCTTACTGTAAATATAGATTACAAAAAAAAATTAATTACACATCTTAAAGTTATATATACATAGGCCTACACATTTGTTTTATTATACACAGTCAAACCTTAATGGTTAATTGAGTATAATTGGTTTCCAAATGNATGAATTACACATCTTAAAGTTATATCTACATAGGCCTACACATTTGTTTTATTATACACAGTCAAACCTTAATGGTTAATTGAGTATAATTGGTTTCCAAATATTTTATCACCCCATAACACCACATCTATTCTGCAAACTACTGATTTGTTCCTGCAATGTTATGAATNTGTTTTATCACCCCATAACACCACATCTATTCTGCAAACTACTGATTTGTTCCTGCAATGTTATGAATAGACTAGGAATGTTAGTGTTTATGAGCTATAATCATCAGTACACACTAACAATGCATGTAAGAGTATACACAAAATATTAAATATTATGGTTGACAACATCGTTCTATATGACCACACCTGAAATAATTGTAATGCATATATTTAGTAGTTATATTCTTCTTCGCTCAAGTAGTGTTCATTTCGACGATATCAATGGCTTTTAGGAAACTTTGAAGAGAAAAACTTGCCCCGATTTTATTTAATAAAGACAGTTATTTCACCATCGAATTATTGCCACCAGTCGATGAAAAGTTTTTGCATTGAAGGAAAAGATAGCGATTGTCACAAGGAAGAGAGGTCATAATTGCTAAAACACAAACTGAAACACGGTACAATGCAAAGTTGCATTCAGAAGCAAACTATTGTTAATGGGTCATATATTTCAGCTGGCCTCAGTTCTTGATAAACTCATAGCAGGCACAATACTTCAAACATCATGTCCCTTCAAACTGGCCTTAACACTCCCCACACAAATGCCCANAAACTCATAGCAGGCACAATACTTCAAACATCATGTCCCTTCAAACTGGCCTTAACACTCCCCACACAAATGCCCACACCAACTCCTCAAGTGGTTTCACATTTGCATTTTTGAATGAATTTCTGTCACTCTTTTCCTCTACACACTACTGTTCCTCAGTGGTGGAGTGGAAGGTTTGACTTGGTATCAACTAATGGTGCAGATCCTTGCCCAGTCTTGTTAAACAGGAGTCCAAATTTTGCTCCCCGAAAAAAAAAAAACATAATTCTAAGGTTGCTAATAAGCATTTTTACATATTCATATTTGCAGCTATGATAGCATGTTAACATGTTGGTTATTTACGTGATACTATTACATTGACTTTTTCTGGCATTAAATTATCAGGGGTACAATTCTCATTCACTTGTTTACTTACTAGGAGATGCTATACACCATGAAATCATTATGTGGCATATTGAGTTGAGAGATTTTGGTGGCTCTTAACAATGAAATCTTTAGAGCTGATGNAACTTTTTCTGGCATTAAATTATCAGGGGTACAATTCTCATTCACTTGTTTACTTACTAGGAGACGCTATACACCATGAAATCATTATGTGGCATATTGAGTTGAGAGATTTTGGTGGCTCTTAACAATGAAATCTTTAGANGCTATACACCATGAAATCATTATGTGGCATATTGAGTTGAGAGATTTTGGTGGCTCTTAACAATGAAATCTTTAGAGCTGATGAATGTGAAATGAGGTGAAAATGGAGCAGCACCATTTCTTCTGCAAGGGCAGGAGAAATGGGATATCCTCGAGAAAACTCACCGACCAGCAGCATCGTCTGGCACGATTCCCACTTGCAAAAATCCTGGAGTGACCTGGTTGAGTATTGATCCAAGTTCACTTAGGTGAGAGACGAGCAGTCTAACCACTCAACTACCATGGCCCCAACAAGTAGAGTGTAAATTGTCATGGCACGAGGTGCAGTGGTCATCTGCCTATTAGGATAACACCCACTCTGTTACACCCTGCTAATAATGCTCATGTTAGTGGGCGCCCAATATGCGGAAAAGCGATTGAGTGTCAAATCCTGGGAAACCAATTTAACTAATTACATACTACAGATGGACACAGGTACTACCGCAGGCCTGTCTCTCTTTGAGATGTAAATTAATATGAAACTATCATGAGGTTGGGGTTGAAGAATGGTAAGGGCATCACCACTGCACCGTTCTTCATGCTGATTTCTGGCGGGAAACACTCACCAGAGACATCTTGTAGATTTCTTACTGGCTGCTCTGTTGTTGTG
Source organism: Clitarchus hookeri (assembly GCA_002778355.1). NCBI lineage: Eukaryota > Metazoa > Arthropoda > Insecta > Phasmatodea > Phasmatidae > Clitarchus > Clitarchus hookeri. Next base: position 254,600 of record NQII01001599.1, read on the forward strand.
GATCCTGGCCGAGTCACCCAGGTGGCTAGGCTGTTATCCCAAGCCTCTATGTCTCAATTGAAGGTGTATTACTTGTGGTTGGATAGGCTACTATCTGTGGGCAGTTGTGGTCAGCCTACTACTTCCATGGGTGCCCGTTGCAAGGTGGACAGTTATGCTGGTATTAAATTAGCTAAATGCAGAGTTGTAAGGCCACTCAACACGCCAATTAAACACTGATAAAAGTACATATTACACTGAAAACATAAAAAAAAACCCTTAGAATGACTGGTTGATAGGTCCAGCTACCGAAATTCCTTTAAGAGACAAGGCCTGCAAATCAAATAGCTGACTTAGGGATTTAAGTCATTTAATTACGATCTGACACTACAAACATATTGACGATACACACATCGTTAAGCAGACCCAATACACTAAGCCTGTAAGGGGCTGACATGGGAAAATGAGCGCAGGGTCTCCGGATTAAAATGTAAACTTACACACCTGTGGTTGANGCCTGTAAGGGGCTGACATGGGAAAATGAGCGCAGGGTCTCCGGATTAAAATGTAAACTTACACACCTGTGGTTGAAGGTCTGCAGAAGCTCCTCCTAGGCGACAAAGTTACGTTAAATAATGTTCTGGTTGAAAAACATCAAAACTATGGTTTTTGGTGGTAGACAAAGAAGTTGACGAAGTGCCCGGGACCAGCATCGTTCCGGCCACTTGCCGTGAAGACACTGGACGCCGGAAAGGCATGAGCATAAAAGAAACGTAAAATAGGGTTAGGTCCTTAATTGTTTACATTGTGTAGGCGGAAAAATTCCCTTTAACTAGTTGTAGACTGAACATTCTCCCAAGCACAAACGTCATGCTTTATAAGCGAAACAAGCTACTTAATTATTAATAACAAATGCACTTTCGCATTGTTAATTTTACAGTAACGTAGTGCTGGAAACGTGTCAATCCGAGTCCGTAAAGCTGTTGACTGTTGCAAAAATAAACTTGTACCCTTTTACAGTCACTATTCCTACTAAAAACACATCAACAGAGATGCCCACTTTCAGGTGATGCTTGTGTGGGGTAAACTTATGTTGGCTCTGGTGAAGCCCGTGCTCCAAGTAGGAAGTCGTTGGCACTTCACTTTAATGTAATTTCAAATTACGTCTCAAGACACAGTTCACTTGTGGTTCACACTCTGGGTAAACTGGGAAGGATTATGTTCTGCTTTGGGGACCACTAACACTCGCAAACACTTGGTGTTGCACAATGGCATCGGTAGTTCGTACGCATCCTGGTCAGGATCGCTACGAAGCCTGGTGTCGCCTTCACGTGTGCTACGCTCTGACAGCGCATCACTGAGTGTGAGCAAACATGTTGGTCGGTTGGGATTCACTCACATGGTTGGATCAAAGTGGGACTGTCANGCCTGTAAGGGGCTGACATGGGAAAATGAGCGCAGGGTCTCCGGATTAAAATGTAAACTTACACACCTGTGGTTGTAGGTCTGCAGAAGGAAGAGGGGCGCTCCTCCTAGGCGACAAAGTTACGTTAAATAATGTTCTGGTTGAAAAACATCAAAACTATGGTTTTTGGTGGTAGACAAAGAAGTTGACGAAGTGCCCGGGACCAGCATCGTTCCGGCCACTTGCCGTGAAGACACTGGACGCCGGAAAGGCATGAGCATAAAAGAAACGCAAAATAGGGTTAGGTCCTTAATTGTTTACATTGTGTAGGCGGAAAAATTCCCTTTAACTAGTTGTAGACTGAACATTCTCCCAAGCACAAACGTCGTGCTTTATAAGCGAAACAAGCTACTTAATTATTGATAACAAATGCACTTTCGCATTGTTAATTTTACAGTAACGTAGTGCTGGAAACGTGTCAATCCGAGTCCGTAAAGCTGTTGACTGTTGCAAAAATAAACTTGTACCCTTTTACAGTCACTATTCCTACTAAAAACACATCAACAGAGATGCCCACTTTCAGGTGATGCTTGTGTGGGCACTGGTGAAGCCTGTGCTCCAAGTAGGAAGTCGTTGGCACTTCACTTTAATGTAATTTCAAATTACGTCTCAAGACACAGTTCACTTGTGGTTCACACTCTGGGTAAACTGGGAAGGATTATGTTCTGCTTTGGGGACCACTAACACTCGCAAACACTTGGTGTTGCACAATGGCATCGGTAGTTCGTACGCATCCTGGTCAAGATCGCTACGAAGCCTGGTGTCGCCTTCACGTGTGCTACGCTCTGACAGCGCATCACTGAGTGTGAGCAAACATGTTGGTCGGTTGGGATTCACTCACATGGTTGGATCAAAGTGGGACTGTCAGCTGACTCACGCAGTGTTGGACGATGCAGATGCTTTCCCAAACACCATCGAGATACTGTAGCTGATGGCCACGCCTGTTGTTCTTGTCGTCAGCACAGTGCTCGACTGTTGCTGTATTTTGGTGCAGCCAATGGTGGCTTAGACCTGTGAGTTTGGGCTTACATCAAAACATTTCACTTTATCTCCCTGTACACTGGTATTACGCACATCTTAACAACATCAAAATAGGATGGTCTGCACAGGTCCCATACCTCAATCCCTGCAACATACTCTGTAGATACTAGGAACAAATATCAGTCTGTGAGTGAGTGAAAGATTAGAGTGGCTCAAATACTAGCCATTGATTCCATATCATTGTCGCTGGTGCTTCATACACCTGAACCAAGAGGGATTCTTTATCGCCCATTAGTGGATATCTAGTAAATTTATGCGGCCATGATATGTGAAGTTCACTTCATTGGTAAATAGTATGTTGTTCAGAAAATTGCTGCAATACCTTACAGACATTAGAGAAAACCTACAAAAGTGCACGTGCTGCTGAAAATCGCCTTAATATAATGCCTGAGGAAAAGCCAGGTGTTATGAATGGTTTTGTTGTTGTTAAGCATTGTTTACTTACAGCTGTAAGTACCAACAGGTCCACCGCCCCATGCTACCAGCCCATCACAATGCACATCCAAAACAGTTATATTAATCATGGACCATGTGATCGAATACCGCACATTTTAAGTATCTACCATACTTAACATCACACAATTTAGGCGCCAATTGTTAAATTATTAAGCTTTGTATTTAATACTATATTTATTTTAACATTTTAAAAATTTGTAAATTAGCACAGAGTAGACATTATTGTAGATGTAATTAATCTGGGAACTGAGACAAGCGACCAATTTTTTGTTCCAGTGAGACGGATAGAACACACTTTTGCTTTAGATTGAGAATTACAATTGCTACAATCGGCTCTCAAGACCTCTCTTCTAAAGGTCCCTTCATGCGATCAAATATTTATTAAATTCATTTACTTGAATTCAATTTATTTAACTAAAAAAACTACTTAATTTGTTTTTCAATGAATTGTATTCAATATGTTTAAGTTTCCACATAAAAATTTATCACAATTTTTTTAATGAAGCAAGTTTTAAAATTTCCAAAAGTAAATTTTTAGAAGTACTTTATTTACGACTCGTTCACGCCACGAAAATAAATGGTTAGAACCCAACTAATTTTCTTTGTTTTATTGTACATTTTATTTTTCAAAAATATGTATCCTTATTTTGTTAAAACTTTAATTGTGTGCACACATCTCTACTATTATAAAATTCTTTTCAATACTACTCTAAAATAACTGCTATATAGTTTATTAAAGTTTGAATTAAAGAAAATTTAGAACATTCTCTAAACGGAAATGTTGAAGGAAAACCAGATATTCAAGAAATTGAAAGACAAAATGGCCGTGTGTGTTTATGACATTTAATTAAGTCATAGGGTATTCATGAATTGAATTCACTAAGAAGTGGACGTAATTTGAAGAAAACTTTGATAATGTAAAAGGCCATCAATAGCCTTCCAAATCTCTCCACTCACCACAATTGCTGGCAGAAATGCACTCCGCGAATGCGCAGAAGAGCTGGAACAAAAGGCNCAATTGCTACAATCGGCTCTCAAGACCTCTCTTCTAAAGGTCCCTTCATGCGATCAAATATTTATTAAATTCATTAACTTGAATTCAATTTATTTAACTAAAAAACTACTTAATTTGTTTTTCAATGAATTGTATTCAATATGTTTAAGTTTCCACTTAAAAATTTATCACAATTTTTTTAATGAAGCAAGTTTTAAAATTTCCAAAAGTAAATTTTTAGAAGTACTTTATTTACGACTCGTTCACGCCACGAAAATAAATGGTTAGAACCCAACTAATTTTCTTTGTTTTATTGTACATTTTATTTTTCAAAAATATGTATCCTTATTTTGTTAAAACTTTAATTGTGTGCACACATCTCTACTATTATAAAATTCTTTTCAATACTACTCTAAAATAACTGCTATATAGTTTATTAAAGTTTGAATTAAAGAAAATTTAGAACATGCTCTAAACGGAAATGTTGAAGGAAAACAAGATATTCAAGAAATTGAAAGACAAAATGGCCGTGTGTGTTTATGACATTTAATTAAGTCATAGGGTATTCATGAATTGAATTCACTAAGAAGTGGAGGTCATATGAAGAAAACTTTGATCATGTAAAAGGCCATCAATAGCCGTCCAAATCTCTCCACTCACCACAATTGCTGGCAGAAATGCACTCCGCGAATGCGCAGAAGAGCTGGAACAAAAGGCCAATGCACGCTGAATGCAGCAAATTGCTGCATTCAGCACGCACTGACCTCGTAAGCTGTAATTGCACTAAGTGCATTCATTTTTCTTATTCTATTATATATATATTTGACTGAATAATGTGCACACCGAGTACAGTTTTTTGCGCCATCTACAAGTAGAGTGCTGCAATTTGAGTAAAAATATTGCCGACAAACTCATACTTGTTTTGGGAAATCAGGTGATAACTGTATTTTCCTAGATCTTAAAGGAGTAGTGCAGTATATTGGGAACGCCATAAGACATGCCTGACTGTGCAACCAAAATGTAAAATTTGACTGCAGTGGACAAACTGGAAAATGAAATAAATAAATAGATATATATATGTATTTATGTATGTATGTATGTATGTATGTATGTATGTGTATATATATATATATATATCAAATGCATTTACTGTTAGTAGTCGAGAAAACTTGGTAGCAACCTTAATATGAAGAAATCTTCTGGACGTCTGCGATAAGTTAAAAACAATAACAATATCAATTATATCTTGATATTTTTTCTTCATTCTGTTTGCTGTTATAATTAATTTTTTTATACATTATATTTATTTCATTGTATCCATACATCAATTAGTTTTTTTATATAAAATATGTTGACATTATTGTTGTGAATCGAACATTTCCCGGGCGTTCGCGAGAGAATGTAGTTCCAACGACTTACTGCAGATGTCGTTGTGTGTGATTACAGTCCCATGACGTCACGCCTACCGCACAGTGTAGTTGTGGCGAAAACAGTCACGGGGTTGTCGCAGCAGTGGGGTGGGTGTCGTTTGTGTTTTTGGATGTGATGTGCCCGTTGCTGATTATCGTACAACGATAGAAGAGCTTTCTTTGTAGAATGCCGGCCCTACAGCAGGTAAGTTTTGTATTATCAACTTCAATTTTGTGTGAAATGTATTGTCGCATGACTACCCGTACTATTTTCTTNAGCAGGTAAGTTTTGTATTATCAACTTCAATTTTGTGTGAAATGTATTGTCGCATGACTACCCGTACTATTTTCTATCGTGTTTGCGTATCATGTGAGAAATTTCTCTCAAGAAATCGTTAGAAACTGTTTATATTTCAAATCTGCAATAAATAGCGTGCTACGGATACTCTTAAAAATAGGAAGTTTTTTTTATTTGCGGATTATACGCCCCATTTGACTGCGGCTTCATACCGTAACCTAACAGGTGTGCCTATGAAAGAACGCACATTGCAGTTAGCCCGGCAGTCTCTGTTCTCAGAGTTGACTGCTAAGACTGTAGAGTACACGTTACAATGCTCTAAGTTTGTAATTGGCAACGGAAACTTAATTTGTAGTCAAGTGTAAGATCAAGTGCAACGTGACGGACTATTCGAATTTTTTTTATTAACTTTACAGAAAACTGCAGTTCTCTGTTTGCGTTGGTGGGTGCATTATGAATGAATGTGAACACGTTGGCCAAAAAAATGTACGTACTTACATTTCGCTAGTCACTTCCTAGAATAATTTCCGTAGTGCCGTCGGATGCGCAGTAACTAAAAATAAAAACATTCCTGCAGTGATGTTTGTTTAATCTGATTTAAATTTTTATTTTTTCAATTGAGTTGTAAATTGCGGCCAAAGAGAATTCAGGCAAGTATTCACATGCACTCTTATTATATTATATTCGTGAGCTTTTCCACGACATCGTAGGTATATTTCGAATGTGGCTGTTTAGTTGAGCCTATCAGTGGTACCAATGTATGGTTACAGAAGAAAAATTAATTTCCTCTAAGTATGAGACTGATGCGATTACGTAATTTAGGGTATTTGTTACAGATAGGTGTTCCAAATACGGCACTAAAGTATTCAGGTTAAAGTTGTGCTTTCTCCCGGCCCATTTGATCGTAGAACTAAAAGATAAGAACGTTGGCCGCACATTATTCCCGCGTGCTTTAGTTATGTAGGATGGTGTGTGAAGTTAATTTCTTGCTAAGCGTTTCCAAGGAATTAAATGTTTCGAACGACTGCTTGTCCAGAAACATGTACAGACTTAAGAGTTAAATCTAGGCCAGATGAAGGCAGTGCTAAGATCGCAAAGAATGTAAACAAATATAAAGATGGTCGCTACCGTCATCTGTAACCCCAAAATTTGGTTTCCTGTGAGCAGTTTAGGTACACGAAGAGTTCAGATGTTTCGGTCAGCAGTGAGGTCTCGCCGGCGAGAGTGAAATGAGGTGAAGATGTAGCAAAGGCGGAATGAAAGGATGGGGGAAACGTGAGCACTCCGAGGAAACCCACCGCCAACGTCCGCCAACTTTCCCAAATTCGAAAATCCCCGCCGGAAATCTAACCTTGTTCCCCTTTTACTACAGCATCGCGGCTCCCCGGTTCACGCAACAAAAAACTTGGGTATTACTCAGTTGACCATCATAAAGCTGTATGTAGGGCAACAATAAATGTNACCTTGTTCCCCTTTTACTACAGCATCGCGGCTCCCCGGTTCACGCAACAAAAAACTTGGGTATTACTCAGTTGACTATCATAAAGCTGTAGGGCAACAATAAATGTGTCCACAAAAGCGACCTCGTTGGTAAAGTTCAATCAAAGTAAACTCATCGTAAGTGTCTTGTTTGAAATTAGGNTGTGTCCACAAAAGCGACCTCGTTGGTAAAGTTCAATCAAAGTAAACTCATCGTAAGTGTCTTGTTTGAAATTAGGTTTTTTTTCTTCTATTTTTAGCTAAACTAAAGCTCTGAGAACTGATATTTGTAATATCTGTTCAATTGTGTACGCTGCCACCTGAAGGAACGGGGCGAACCTTTAAGCCTACCCCCTCGTAAGAATGTTTTTCTACTCTTATAAATTTCAATTTGTTGCTATAAAAATCAAAATTACATGCTCCATAACATAGATAATTGTAATGCTGGAGTCACAATACCCCGACGCACACGACCTGACGAAATCTGAGTGCCAGCCAATGAAAAGCAAGGTCACTATGACGTCAGTCTGACAAAATCGCAGCTCCGCCAACCNCACAATACCCCGACGCACACGACCCGACGAAATCTGAGTGCCAGCCAATGAAAAGCAAGGTCACTATGACGTCAGTCTGACAAAATCGCAGCTCCGCCAACCCGACAAAAGTAGGTTCTATTTCTACTTTCCGTCGTGTCGGGCTGGTCGGGGCGCGTAAAAATATGTAATTACATTAGAAAATAAAATTTGATGCACATTTCTCTATTGTAGTAAACTTGCCGACAAAATAACGTTCCTGTTTGTGTTTAAATGCTTTTTTCTCTCGTATAAATCTAAATATTGTTAAAAGCAAAATAATCATTCACTTTATCGTGAGTTTTAAAAAGTAAATATTGGATCATAAAGATAACTTTCCGTTTAAGAATTTCCCAACAGCCACTTGTCTGGCAGATTTTGCCGGGATATGGGTACACTGAATACAATATAATACGAAATTCCGTCTAACTCTGAAGTCGTGTCGGTCGGTCGTGTCCGTCGGGTTATTGTGACTCTAGCTTTACAGCTCGGTAGTAAAGAAAATGTATCGGAAATCTAAAAAAGATTGTTTGGGCTAAAACAAATAAACGCATCTCTTAAGAAATACAGTTTGGATGCCAGTTTACTCCTTGTTGACATTTGCTAAATTTAGGGAGTAGCAGTATGTACTGTATGCCCCCTTCCGCCTTAATTCTTCTGTCGGCGGTGTAGTGGCTAGAGCGCTCGCCACTCCAGGCNGCCTTAATTCTTCTGTCGGCGGTGTAGTGGCTAGAGCGCTCGCCACTCCAGGCGAACCGGTTTCTCCTCTGGTCGGCGGGTTTTCTCAGGAATTTCCCGTTTCCCCCCGCCCTTACATTCCGTTGTTGCCCCGTATTCACCTAGCTTCACCCTCATTGGTTGTCGAGACCCAAACCTCTTCACCTTCAGCCACCCCTTGTTTATAAACTGTCGAGGAGGGAGGGGGACTGAAAAAGGGGAGATTAATTTCGTAACCCTCAAGGGTATTATTTTAAGGGCTACGCAATTTAGAAACGAAAATCGTGAGCTTGGTTATCTTTAAGCCTATTCTACAGTAAATCATAAAGAAATCTAATTATCTTGACGGTCCTGCACGTGGTTCCATGTTCGAATACCGGATAAATTCACCTGANCCCCTAATTTCATGAATCATTCAAACAACACAAGCGATAGTACTAAGAGTCAAAATATAATCGTGTGTGTGTGTGTGTGTGTGTGTGTGTGTGATTAAATGTTCCATGCCGTAAGTCACATCTTCAAACATTTATCTCTAACATAGCAAAATAAATATAGAATAACAATACCCTCTTATACACCCTGACTGCTAACTACAGCACAGTATTCTGGTTGGTACTATGATACGAACTTAGTGNAACAATACCCTCTTATACACCCTGACTGCTAACTACAGCACAGTATTCTGGTTGGTACTATGATACGAACTTAGTGCCTTATAGGGATAATTTTTTACTGTATTGTAGAAATCTAACATGAACCGTTAATTATTCACATCGCCATTAATCATAGTTTTTTAAAATACTTATATTAAATTCTAGATTTATTTAATATAATGACATTTCTAAGGAAATGTATGTGGTAAGGATTGTTTCAAAGTTCCACAGTAATATGTTTACACAAAGTAGGTCTACAGTTCGATCGAGAAAGATTTTGTAATACGAAGGCCGTATCCAAAAGTTTCTGACAGTGCGTAGTTTTATAACACGGCAAAAAAAATTATATAACATTATTTTCTAGAAGAAAAATATTTTGATATTTTCTTGTTGCAAATTATCACATTTACCGCTCCCTTGATGCAAATGTATGCATTAATTTATTACGCAAATTGCAATATACTTACATTTCATAAGATGTGTTCAGTATNCCCTTGATGCAAATGTATGCATTAATTTATTACGCAAATTGCAATATACTTACATTTCATAAGATGTGTTCAGTAAGTAGTAAGGTTATGCAGGAACGTACCCAGAAAAAAAAATTCTGAGGCGGGGGGAGGGTGCGTTCTATAGGGTCCGGACCCACCTCTTACAGGCTGTAAAGAAATGACATTTAAAAAANTGAGGCGGGGGGAGGGTGCGTTCTATAGGGTCCGGACCCACCTCTTACAGGCTGTAAAGAAATGACATTTAAAAAAAAATGCCAAACCTATGTAAGTTTACAGTTAGGCTGCTATGTCTGTTAATTTACAAAGCGATCGATTAAATACATTTTCCTCACTTGCCATATTTTTTAGGACTGCAGTTACTGCGGAACTGGTGTTTAGATGAGAATCTTATTTACAAACGAGAGAACTTTTTTCATAGTTTTCTTTGAAATATGTTTACCTAACGCAACGCATGTGCACAAGCAGGTATTGTGCTCTTCTAGAGAACTTAATGTTCAATCCCTCCACTTTTTTTTGNTAACGCAACGCATGTGCACAAGCAGGTATTGTGCTCTTCTAGAGAACTTAATGTTCAATCCCTCCACTTTTTTTTTGTATAACGTAATTACCAAACTTACTCAACGCTAGAGCAGTACTTTTCTCTGCAGCCCAACATAGCTAGNTTTTTTTTGTATAACGTAATTACCAAACTTACTCAACGCTAGAGCAGTACTTTTCTCTGCAGCCCAACATAGCTAGTAACGCGGTGGAGAAAGTCTAAACTACTATAAGCGTAATTCTGATGTTATTAAAGACTTTTAAAAGCATATCTTACAGAAACATTAGCAGTGAAATCATTTGAGTTTATAAGTTTTCTCGGTTACCACTTTCTGCTTTCATTTTATCATATAAATTCCAAAGGGAAGAATATGAAAATATTGAAATTGCCAGGTTCATTGCTTGAGCTATTTCCTACATTGTTAAATGTTGCCGCTGTGCGTCGCTTCCCTTGCTCGGTCCCGCTTGAGCATGCGAAGGGCAGTGTGTCAAAGGCAATTCTGGTAACCCGGGGAGTGAGGGGAGATTCACAGATGTGTGCTGCCGGGCGTGCCAGACAAGGCTATTGGGACTCTTGTCCATATCGTTGAGCGGATTGAATTTCTGGGGTTATCGTTGCAAGAAATTTCTGATCTCCCTAGCCTCTGAGAGACTTGGGGTTCGGGGACACTTCTGGATCGGGCCAACTTGTCTGTTTAAGCAGCTACGGACCTCCGAGCTGACAGTTTAGAGTTTGGAGCATTAAACGGCCTCACAGGTGTGAGAGATAGCGAAGCGACGAGTGTGACAAGCTGGAGTGAAGTCTGCGGACTGCGAGCATCGGTACGATGGCGGGCGGGACTGGATGCGTGACAGACATTTGGAATGATGGTAGTAGCCAGACTGAATGTGTAGAGGAGTGTGAATAGACTAACCAATACACACATTGAGATACATTAAATATTGCGCTCACTGGGAGTAACAAGAGTAATAGTGGAGATNATAGACTAACCAATACACACATTGAGATACATTAAATATTGCGCTCACTGGGAGTAACAAGAGTAATAGTGGAGATAATACTCTGGTGGAAAATGAATACCCGGACGCAAGGGTCCCACTTTAATGAAGATTGTATTGAATAATTATACAGGTTGTTCACTGTATATGATAATGATCACATTGTCGTACATCTATGGACAGAGGCTACANTATTGAATAATTATACAGGTTGTTCACTGTATATGATAATGATCACATTGTCGTACATCTATGGACAGAGGCTACAGTGTCAACCTTTAGCAACGATGCAGTCCTGCATTCGTGCACAGAGACTATCATAAAGGTGTCTGATGCCATCTTTGGGAATAGTGTGTATTGCAGACCGCACCAAACACCGTCTGATAATGTCCCACACATGTTCAATGGGGGACAGGTCGGGTGATCGTGCTGGCCAGGGGATTTGACTAACACTTGAGAGCGCGTTGGGTAACACGAGACGTGTGTACACGGGCATTATCCTGCTGGAAGAGGACATCTCCTTGGCATTGTAGGAACAGTACCAAAGTAGGCTGGATGATGGTCACCGTTTAGTGTTCACTCAACAAACACTAGAGGCATACGGTCATGGTAGGCTATTGCTTCCTAGACCATGATGCCAGGAGTAGGAACTGTATGTTTCTGCCGTATACACTGTGGTTGTTGGCGCACTCGCAAACGACCGTCACTGGCGCCAAGGCAGAATCTGCTCTCATCACTAAACACAACTCCANTGGTTGTTGGCGCACTCGCAAACGACCGTCACTGGCGCCAAGGCAGAATCTGCTCTCATCACTAAACACAACTCCACGCCATTCATCCCTTCAGTTGCGTCGTTCGCGACTCCATCCGAGGCGGGCTGCACGGTGATGAGTTATGAGAGGAANCGCCATTCATCCCTTCAGTTGCGTCGTTCGCGACTCCATCCGAGGCGGGCTGCACGGTGATGAGTTATGAGAGGAAGCCTGGCGAGCGCACCCTTGATCGTAGCCCAGCGTCCAGCAAACGTTGGCGATGGTCCTAGTTGACACCTTGGGTGCAACAGTGGCCCTAATGTGTGGCGGTCGCCGTGCAATCAGCAATGGCTGCTCGTCCGATGGGGAGATCCAGATGGGAATCCGTATGCCGCTGCCGTCCGGAATCAGGTTGACGAGCGTGTGCATCATTGTTGGACCACCGACACCACCAATGATGCACAGCAGACACTTAGTGTCCTACGCGTTTGGCAATTCTTCGGAAGGATCTTCCAGCCACCTCAGGCCCACAATACGACCTCGTTCAAAGTCCGTTAATCGCACGAAGTGTGGTAGTCTATGCCACCGTGGCATGTTTACAATGCTTACTACACAGGCCGATGCGTGACACAACAGACTACTTTTTCATAGTCAACTACAGTTGAATTGGGCTTAACGGTGTTGTGCCTAGTACGCGGTTCCCACTGTCCACAGCACNTTTTTCATAGTCAACTACAGTTGAATTGGGCTTAACGGTGTTGTGCCTAGTACGCGGTTCCCACTGTCCACAGCACAACACTGTTGAACATTGCATGTACTGCTCTCTATCAGAGCCCCGTGTGCACATGGTGTTTCTAAGTCACCGCTTTAGTAGTGTTCATTTTTCATTTACCGTCAGNCTCTATCAGAGCCCCGTGTGCACATGGTGTTTCTAAGTCACCGCTTTAGTAGTGTTCATTTTTCATTTACCGTCAGTGAAGTGTTTGTTCTTACACGTACTTCCAAGTGTGTAAATTAACACCAAAGTCATCTTTATTAAGCCATACATTCTGTATTTTCACCAAAGATGTTGAGTACAGTGGATTTTTAAGAACATTAGTGTAAAGGTAATCCGCCTGTAGTTTATTACAAATTGCGCATAAAAAATGTAAAACTAACAATAATTGATATTTGTAAACTTAAATTTATTTTTACAGTAGGTGTTATTTGTAAAAAAAAAANAATGTAAAACTAACAATAATTGATATTTGTAAACTTAAATTTATTTTTACAGTAGGTGTTATTTGTAAAAAAAAATTGGGGACTTATTTTGGCACCTATCATAGTGTATTCGGTAAAATACAAGAATGTCAATACTGCTTCATACTAATAAAATAATTTTTATTCGATAAAAACAGGTTATGAAAATTTTCTGCCCAACTTTGGTTATTTGCAACAGTATACTGATTTAAATTCCATTCATATATTTTCTTTGTAAATTCCTTTTTAAAATTTTTAAAATCTTGACTACACGCCTGGATCCACAAATCACGGGAAAATTAACAACGAATGCCNATTCCTTTTTAAAATTTTTAAAATCTTGACTACACGCCTGGATCCACAAATCACGGGAAAATTAACAACGAATGCCTTTAGAAACTGATTTATCGTGGCCTTGATTATAAAAAAACTTAGAAGAAATGCGGAACGTATTTCCCGAAAACGCCAGTTTACCTACAGAATGGAAAGTGGACCTATGTGCTTCTCAGGGCAGAGCGCCATACACTGGACATGCAGGAGATTGGATACATACTAGCGACAGAACACGTGGATCGTAGATCATCTGGGATTGGGAGCATAGTTGCGTCTCGTGCGTTCTGGCTAGCCTATGCTAAGAAAATTGGATGGTGCAGTTGGCATATACACCGTAAAAACTTTGCCAGAAAATAACTGCAAATTTGCATGCAATTTAAGTTGAGAAACTATTTAATCTATAACAAGGTATGGAAATGGATATTCTTTATGAAAATAAGTTTGGAAAGATATAGGCGTTATCTGTTCTAGTTGGTTTATTTTTTAAGCGTTTCGCCCGATTCCCCATTTTTGCCATATGAAGGTAGTTGTGCTCGGCGTAGACGTTCCATAAAATAAAAGGGAGGAAAGTTGAACTGCGGTGGTTTGAAACTTGGAAATATGACCAGTAAAGAGTCATTACTTTTACCGAAATCTGCGCTCGTATGGGAGTTGGGACTATGCAGGCAACGACGTCAACTCATGTGTAGTTTGAAAGATCTAATTACTTCGCTGGCGAAATTAGACGTGCGTACCTCTTAAGCAGGGTATACATACGTGTGAATGTGTAGTGTGCTAGACAGATTACGTCACTGCAATGCAAATACATAATTCTGTACGCCAACAAGCTCAGATCTGAAACAGACATGTTTAATGAACTTTCTAGACTGCAAGAAATATTTTGAATCTCCGTAGTACTTTCGACAAACTTAAATAAGTAAGTTGCAGGCAATGAAGGAACGGCTGGTTTTTTGGTAAAGACTGCATATGTTTGAAAGATATAGACCCGTTTAAATGCAAGTAACACAGGCAATATTCAAGCAAATTTTTTACGCGACTTGAAACTGGCAAATATTTTTGTATTTCAGGACATTTGAATAGCTTGTTAATTTTAGTTTTTAGTTATTAGACAACATTGCGGTGATACCACGCCTGAAGGGGGTGGGGGATGGTAGTCGGATGTCTTGGGTGTCCGCAAATTTTTGCTGATAATGCGTGCATATATTTTAATTGTTAGCAGAACATGACCCACAGCGCAACGAGCAGTTCACTNAAATTTTTGCTGATAATGCGTGCATATATTTTAATTGTTAGCAGAACATGACCCACAGCGCAACGAGCAGTTCACTTACATTTGTTCTCATTTCTGACTTCTCAACCAGTTATTTTACCCACACGGAATTAGCTGCCGATGGTAGATAACAAACCCATTACCATACGTAAGTCGCAATGTTAAGTTGCTTCCTCTTGTCTTTAAATGGCTAGAGATAAGTTATCTGCGGCAGGGAAGTAAGTGTGTTGCTGTACAATACCCTGCACAAAGCATTTTCCTCCTGGTCGGTTCTACTTAGCATGTTTTCACAGCCCCCCCCCCCCTCCTTCAGATTCTGCTGCTGTTTTTAGAGCAAGCTGGTAATTTCATGTCACCTTGTCACCTGACGAGACTTTCTTGCACCTAAAATAGTTGTACCAAACGCAAACAATTGTGAACAATCTTGAACAATTCTCACGCTTCTTCTGCAGGTATTTGGCTGTTTTAAATGACTATGTTAGTTATTCTTGCCTCTATGCTGTTAGAACATAGTTGCGGTTAACCAGTGTCCATGAAGCTTAAGTTGTTTCATTTTTAAAGTTTTAACTGGCAATGGAAATTTTCGTAGCTAGTTACGAACATTTGAGTAGTGCTCAAAACACACAACTCTAAGTGTCTAAAATACAGTCACCCGACCAAACAGCCGAAACAAAGCTTGCTGTTGTGGGGCTTCTTTTTGTGCTAATGACAGGGGTAACTGTAAAGTAGATACTAACTAAGATGGAATCCCTGAAGTTGTTATAAAATTTGCCGTTTTACCACATTAATAGGGTTACTGGTGTCCAGAACTGGAAAGGCCTTTGAAAAACAGTCAATGTAGTTATTTAGACATTCAAGAGTGTTAAATAATTTTTTTTTGGTAAGCTACGATGCTGCTTTGGAAGCGAAGTGGAAATGGACTAAGTGGTATACTTTACCATATTGTAAATATAATTATCACGCCACACTAGGTTCGTGTAATATCGCATTTAGGGACTATAGAGNTGTAAGCTACGATGCTGCTTTGGAAGCGAAGTGGAAATGGACTAAGTTGTATACTTTACCATATTGTAAATATAATTATCACGCCACACTAGGTTCGTGTAATATCGCATTTAGGGACTATAGAGGAAATGGGAAAGCCAAGGCCTGATAGTTGTAGCTTTGTTAAAGAATTATTTTCCAAGTACAATCCTGATTTGCAAAAAGTAAGTTTGGATAAAGGTGCTCACAAGTGTATCTGTTTAACAATCATAAATTAAATATATGTACTAGTTCAGCAAGTTGAATCTTAAATGAGACATTAAAACTGCCATATTTATAATAATGAACACCACAGTTATTTCCAGAAAAGGCCACTCGTTTCAAGTTACAATTTTTTAAAGATTCTCCAGTAAAACTGTACAATCTTAAAGTAAAGGTATATTTTAAAGAGGTTCATTATCAAACTGAAAGTGGAATTAAATAAGGCACAGTCGTTAGAGGAGGTTTAGGGTTAAGATGGCGCAGTAACCATATCTGGGGCCTACAGCGTAAAAGATAAAAATTGAGGAAAACTTGATAAAATATATTTGTGCTCAACTTAGTGTGAATTTGTTGAATGTGGCGCTCTGTATCGCTTCCGTTACCCCGAAGCATTGTTTCAAGGGCGGAGTAATAATCCGAGGAATGCGCGGAGATTTACAAACGAGTGCAGTTGCCGCGATAAGCCTACCAGGACTCGTACCTACTTCTGTCATTGAGGGGATTGAATGTCTGGGGTTATCGTTGCAAGTATGTTCTGGGCATTGCTCACGCCTCTCAACGTGGCTTGGGGAACTTTCTGTATCGTGCGAGAGAGACGATTTAAGCCGCGTCGGGCCTCAGTCGACAATATGTGTAGTTAAGAGCATTGTGTGGTCTTTAGAGCCATGTGCGAGAAGACAGCGAAGCGACGAGAATGACTAGCGGAAGTGAAGTCTGCGAACTGCGAGCATCGGCACAATGGAGAAATGACTGGCGGGCGGGGCTATTTTGATT
Organism: Clitarchus hookeri; assembly: GCA_002778355.1. Classification (NCBI taxonomy): domain Eukaryota; kingdom Metazoa; phylum Arthropoda; class Insecta; order Phasmatodea; family Phasmatidae; genus Clitarchus; species Clitarchus hookeri. The sequence goes on from NQII01001599.1 coordinate 271,324, forward strand.
GGCAATCAATCAATCATTTAAAATGATGGCAATAGGCTGATTAAATATGCGTAAATGAGTGGGAATTGGTTGTGACTAATATATACAGTGAAGAAATGTTTTAAATATAATTGAAATAAAAAATTAATATTGCGCTCACTGAGAGCAACTAGAGTAATTAGTGGAGATAGGTATTATAATGTTGTAAATAATAGTTTGAATATATATAGCGTTATAAATAAATTATAAATTAATTTAGTTCTTTTGATTTTAGTAAGACCTCCATCCCTCATGAACTCTGACACACCTCTGGCGTCTTGTAACAGTATTGAATGATACAATGTCGCGTCTCCCTGATAATTAAAATTATGGCATTGTTGAAAATATTGGACGAGGAGAGCTTTGTTTTAATCTTTTCTAAAACATTTGCCGCATATATACTGGTGGTAAGGGTTCCGCCTGCCTGCGGCAATTTTGCGTTTTCGAGGCCTCAAAACGCGAGCCATCACGCCTACTCTTGCTCTCACCACTTACCTCATCGCCTCTACGCGCAAATCGCTCAACTCATGGGCGTAACCNGGTTGTATTATCGGTACTCTCCCTCCCCCGAAATGAAATTAAAACATTCGAAAGTAAATTATGTAAAAAAATTAAAACTTCTATTTATTCAAATATACGAAATGTGTGGTCCCAAATGATCATTAATGTTTTATGCGTTTTTTTGGTTCCATCTCTATTATCCCATTGATCGTAAATAATTTTTGAACTTTTTTTAAATATTATGGGTTTAATATCTTTTCCAAAATTTTTATCCCCCCCCCCC
>NQII01001599.1:272165-284457 GCA_002778355.1 Clitarchus hookeri
CCCCCTTATCACGAGTAAATTCCTGGCTACGCCCCTGCCTCAATTGCCTTGTTTTCCCGTCGGCGACTTGCCTGAATGTGACTTTGAGCGGTGACCCTAGATATTTATAACGTGCTAATAAAGATAAAAGTATGACTTTTGTCTGGAGATAACGCTAAAGTTTCTGTGTAAAAAATTTAGCAGCCAAAACTCATTATGAAAACACCCGTTTTATCCATTTTCGCACCCAAAAAATCTTCTAAATAATAACTTTAAACTTGTCATCGGGCAAGAAAACTTTTCTCAAATGGTTTTAGTATTTAGACACTATAGATCTAACCATTTTTTTAATCATGTGTTTTCTACCAAACCTTTAGAAACGCTCCTCGTGTGCCAACTAAGCGGAATCCCTTTTAAATGCTTGGTTCAGTGAAATAGTTAATATTTTCATTTGTTGAAGTATAACACTTTCAAATCTGGAGAAAGAAATGAAGCTGTTTGTTTGAAGATACATCTGGAAACTTTCGCATTTGTTTTCAAATTAGTAGAGCTAAGAACATTTCTTAACCTGTTAATTGGTCTTAGTCGTCTTTAGGCAACATATTTGGATCTTATTGATGCATTAGTTCTCATAGAAAATTTAACTTCAAAAGTATGTGAAATAAGTATTTTCACCAATGTCAAGGTCTCCCTTTGTTCTTGCGAAGAGTGGAGAAACGAATGCCAATTTCAAAATAAAATAATCAGAAAAAGTTGAAGAAACAGATGCAGCAATACATTTGAAAATAATTGTATTCGGTAAATCATATGGTAATCAGCCGAATAGTAGATTTAAAAGTATCCATAATTACGGTTTATTTACAGCCTACTAATTCCTAAGTTCTTTTTACTGTTAGCGAAAGATGAAGATATTACTGATAAATATTAAGAAATACTAGGATGATCAACCTTACAGATAGTTTGAGTAGCTCTGATGAAAGAAATTGAAAAATTGATAATCAGTTAGCAGAGCTATTCTTTCTGGATCATTCATTACACGCCGCATAAAGTTGACTTCCTAGATGCAGTGCATTTCTTTTCTCGCTTTTGTATTTGTTACTGTCAACTTAGTGAGAGGTCGTTATCTTAAGTTGACTTTAATTCAAAGTTATTTAAGAAGTAGGCCTACCATAAGTCGACGAAAACTTATGCTGTGATTGTTAAAAGTATTGAATGTTTTTTTCTTTGTTTATATTTACAGCAGCTCTTTATGATCACAGCTCCAATACCTACCGGACTAACATAAGTATCCATAATGGGGTAGTCTGAATAGATATAGCAATTACCGCAAGTAAGTACTTTTCTTATTGAACACAATTTTATCACAGCTACAATCCACTGCTTGTGGAACATCATATGCGCAGGACACTAAATACACTGTAAAGAAATTTTCTTTGCCAGAAGAGAACAAGTTTGTTACCGCAAAGAAAAGTTTTAATACTTGCATTGTCGTTACAGTAGTTCAGCCGACGTCTTTGTGGTAATATCAGTTAAATGTAAAGAAAATCTGAGCTCTGAAAAACAACCGTGATTAGTAAATAAGAGAAGTAACAAATCTTTCAAAATTATATTCACAAAAAAAAAAAACGTGATAGGCAGACTTAGAGACCCGAATCAGCAACTCCCGTGTTACTACCATAACGCCCTTCACTATACGACCACTGCCTTACTTAGTTTAGATTACATTTTGTAGGTTGTGTAGGTAGTCATATTGGTAGGTAGTTACATGTGTGACCTTTCGGGAAGAATTGGTTAGTGATTTGGAGATTCACTGTACTTCGGAATGGACATTAAATGTCTGTAGAACTAGACTAGCTCAGTTGTAGTTTCGTAACTGCTGAATATATTGGTTTATGAAAGTTTGCGTCGGAACAAGTTGTTTTTTTTTTGTAAAGTGTAGAAAGTGTTGTACCCAGAATTACAAGTTACGTGCTGAAAACTACAATGTAAGACGGGAAACCTTGAATATCGCCAAAGCGTTACCTTGGGTACAAGTAACTTTTCTTTGTTGTTAACAAAAAAGCTGCTCAAAGAATGTTTACTTATTGGTTATAAAAGAAGGTAATAGCGTCTTAAAACAAAAACTTATAAAGAAAACATTATCAATAAACCTATGTTTCTCTAGACATCTCTTTGAATGAAAGCAATATTATTGTAAACAAAACCAGTCTCACAAATGGTTTCCTTTGCCGTACAGAAGACTTTATATCGATTTTTTTTTTTTTAGTGTAGTGTTAATGAAAGTTTATCTCTCTCCTTTTTCTCTTATTTATTCACAAAACAAAATTTATTTAGTATGGCATAATTCCCAGCAAGGATTATACATGTATTTCGTGGTACTGTAGGGGGTGACGTAAGACGATTTAGTATTAAACATTGTCTGTACAAACTTAGTAGATAGTTTCTCAAAGATTCCACTTAAAGTAGTAATAGTTTTTATATCGGATACCACCAAATATACCAAGACTGGATTCAAAATTGCAAGAGAATGCAGACTAAAGTATTCTGCAATATAATACAAAATACTTGTGTAATACTTTTTCGTAATTTCTTAATAATTAACAATGCTACTTATTTTTTACTTAAAGTCGTTTATGGAAATCTGTGTCAATTTTTTTTACTCATTAAGTATATACGTTCGTTGTGGGAAGTCTGTTCCGTAATTTTTTTTTTGGCCCATCGAAATAAAATAAAACAAATGAATTAAAACATTTACTGTGCAAGAGTACTTAGTTTGAAAGGGGGTTTAAATAAAAGTTTCTCCACTGGAACATGGTATTGCGTGGCCACCTCACCGCGCACGGTGATTCACCTCAGTTTTATACTCCCCATGAGGCTTTAGATTGTACATCCCCAGTGACGTCATCTGTGGCCAAGGTGGGGGAGGAAGGAGGGTCGCCACACTTGCCTGGTTATCGCTTACGAAACTGACGTCACTCCCGCCTGCTGGAAGAGTCTACGAATTGGAAGCCATTGCGCGGGTAGGTATTTTGATTTCTCAATCGGCGCAACTTAAGGTGCGAATAACCTTCTGGGCCACGTCACTACAGCTAAAGCTGCGGCGTGTTTGTGCCTGCAGTCTGAAATGGCCGTTAGAGCGGAGTATGAGATATTTAGGAGATTTGGAAAACGTCGGGTGACTGAGTAGTGACAGAGTGCAGCGTGAGTCTATCGGGAGAACAAAGATTGGGACTGACTGGCTAGACCGTAAGAAAGTAAGACTTGTTCTGTGTGTGCCCGACATTGGATGGTGTCAATGTACGGTAATGGATATTTTAATCGTACATTTGTAATAGGGATGAACGACTGTAGATAGCATGGCAATATTAGGTAAATTATAATTGAGGTTGGCATAACATTAGCGCTCACTGATAAGAATAGCAAGTGTTGATGGTATCTATAGCCAGTTGTACTTTGTAAATAATAGCTGATGTACTTATATACCACTAGCAAACCGGCCCGGCTTCGCCCGAGTACAAGTGGGAAAANTTGGGACTGACTGGCTAGACCGTAAGAAAGTAAGACTTGTTCTGTGTGTGCCCGACATTGGATGGTGTCAATGTACGGTAATGGATATTTTAATCGTACATTTGTAATAGGGATGAACGACTGTAGATAGCATGGCAATATTAGGTAAATTATAATTGAGGTTGGCATAACATTAGCGCTCACTGATAAGAATAGCAAGTGTTGATGGTATCTATAGCCAGTTGTGCTTTGTAAATAATAGCTGATGTACTTATATACCACTAGCAAACCGGCCCGGCTTCGCCCGAGTACAAGTGGGAAAAGACAATGCATTTATGTGACAACAGAATTATAAAATTATACTATGTTGGCCTAGGTTTTTAACTGATTACGGCAACTCAAAAGGAAGGGAATATTTTTTACCCGATAGCCAAGAAGTAGGGTATTGTTTTTGGAGTGTATCTGTACAACTATCGCTTAGTTACCACATTTCCGCTTTCCGGCGTCGATGTGTGAAAATCAAAACGCGAGTTTCATAAAGTTATAGCTTTAGAAATAAGTGTATACTACTTTCTGCGCTTGGCTGAGGGATTTTAGTCGATCATCAAAGTTAAGCAACGTTCCCAGAGGCACACATTTGGATGGGCGACAGTTTAGTGGCATAACATCTGAGCGCTTCCGGGCTTCGGAGGGCACGTTAAATATTCGGTCCCGGTTGTTATCGATTGATAGTAGTCGTTAAGCAATTTCTGAGGTCCTTGGGCGGCCTGATAAACTGACACCAGAGGAAAAAAAATATTTCAGTCACGTTCCCAGCCGTTGCAGAATTAATTTTTGTTTTTATTCCACAGGAACCGTACAATTTTCCGGGATAAAAAGTATCCTATGTCCTATTACAGGACCTAATGCACCTACATACCATATTTCATCCAAATCCGTTCAGCCGTTATGGAGCTGAGTGGTAACAAACNTTGTTTTTATTCCACAGGAACCGTACAATTTTCCGGGATAAAAAATATCCTATGTCCTATTACAGGACCTAATGCACCTACATACCATATTTCATCCAAATCCGTTCAGCCGTTATGGAGCTGAGTGGTAACAAACATACACACACACATGTACACACACACATGTACACACACATGTACACACACATGTACACGCACATGTACACACGCACACTCACGCATGCACACTCACGCATGCACACTCACGCATGCACACTCACGCATGCACACTCACGCATGCACACTCACGCATGCACACTTTCGCATTTATAATTATAGTAATATTGCGAATAAATTAGGAGACTATACAAGTGATTAACGAGGAGTTGCCGTCACTCACAGGGCTTATTCCTTACGTCATTTGGAGCAAAATGTTATATAAATGTGGATCCTATTCCCAATATTTAGAGTAATTAGACACCCACTCTACAGTGGAAAGGAGTTTTCAAAAACGTTTCAAAAACAGTGTGTGGTGTGGTGTCCTACACGATCAGCTGATTGGGCCATTAATTTTCCCATGGTGCTTGACTGGTGTGGTGCATATGCAATTTTTGCAAGAACTGCCTTTGTTACTTGAGAATATTCCGTCAGCAGTGATACGTCGTATGATCTTCCAGCAAGATGGCGCACCTCCTCACTTCCACCGTGCTGTGGTTAAACACTTAAATGTGCATTTATTTCACTGAGAGATAGATAGGACGAGGCGGTTTTCACCCCTGGCCTTCTCGATCGCCAGATCTATCACCACTAAATTATTGCATATGGGGATGAAGGATATTGTTTACCAAAGGGCTGCGCGCGCGCACACACACACGCACACGCACACACACGCGNACACATACACACACACATACACACATACACACACACATACACACACATACACACACATATACACACATACACACATATATACACATATATATACATATATATATATATACATATATATATATATATACATATATATATATATATATATATATATATATATATACACATATACACATATACACATATACACATATACACATATACACATATACACATATACACATATACACATATACATATACATATACATATACATATACATATACATATACACATACAGATACACATACATATACATATACATACAGATACACATACATATACATATACATACAGATACACATACATATACATATACATATATATATACACACAGATATATGAGGAACTACTTGAGCGTATCAAGCATGCCACTACAGAAGTCGGACAGCAGTGTGCAGTTGCGTAGAGAAACACGTGCGGTTCATTGGGAATAGGACCCACATTTAACATTATTTTACTCCAAATAATGTAAGGAACAGGCCCTGTGAGTGGTGGTAACTCCTCGTGAATCATCCTATATTAAATTTTATTAAGATTTTCATTCCTCACGTACCTGAACACACCGTAAGAAATTGTTTGAGCAGGCCATATTACAAGCTTGTTAAATTATACGACTACCTATCTGATGTGTTCGTGACTTTGGGGGAGAAATACTATGCAAGTCTACTGCCCGCCAGATATCTGCGAGCTGTAGCAGCCTCACAACGAAGGGGATGCCACATGCGATTCCTGGAATCTGTTAGACATGGCGTGATGAGAGAGTGGTGTAACAGAAGATTAGAGCCTGACACATAACGTTAAGAAACGAAAACATTGTCCGTGGTGACCACTTTTCGCTCATTCCCCTTATTTTTCAAAGTTAACTAATACTGTTGACGAGAGTAGCCTCTTTCACTACTAACTCCATGTAGATTTACCATTGTTTGATAGATGCTGTGAGCTTTGAAATATAATAAATATATCTTCGCAATGCGGTACTTATGGAAGGAGTTAATATTTTCCGAACAGTTCGAAGAATTCTCCGCGCTGTTTTTTCAGGTTACCTGCCCCTCTTTCTTACCTGCCACGAAGATAGTGGCAGATATAACACAGGCTGTTGGTAACCATCGTCCAAGCTCGACGTGTGGCGCGTAGCACAGAGCTCCGTACTCAGACATAATCACATCGAATTCGCCATGGCTAAGGTTTATTCTTACTCAGGTTGGGAAGTTAAATGCTTTTAGTTTTGAAACTAAAATTTTTCGCCACAAGGTAAGCGCTAGTGTCGCATGTGTACGGAATTTCTCTATTTTCTACGTTAAAACAAAAAAAACNTTTTTCGCCACAAGGTAAGCGCTAGTGTCGCATGTGTACGGAATTTCTCTATTTTCTACGTTAAAACAAAAAAAACCAAATTAATTGCAATAAAATATGAAATTATAACGTAACTAAGTAAAACTCTTTTTTATTATTCGCGTNAAAAAAAACCAAATTAATTGCAATAAAATATGAAATTATAACGTAACTAAGTAAAACTCTTTTTTATTATTCGCGTAGCTTTAAATTTTAATTAATAGTGGCGTCTTTGGAACATTGCGCACCTACCGGCGGAAATTTTCCCTACGTCTAACTCTCGCATAAGAAAATTCAGTTCAGGAAATTCAGCAGAGTAGAAATAGCCTTCATTCTGAATTCAGTGTAGTGGCCATTTTATCGCGTGAGAAATAATCTGATAGTGTAGGTCCCTCCTTGACTCTTTCCATGATAGTACAAAACGTAAAGGTCAGAGTACACTACAAAGTAGCAAGTTATCTATATTTTACGACCTGGATGCCACAATTGTAATGTGTGCTCTGCNGGTCAGAGTACACTACAAAGTAGCAAGTTATCTATATTTTACGACCTGGATGCCACAATTGTAATGTGTGCTCTGCACATATGTCGAGAGGGGTATGAGCACATTAACTACAGTAGACCATTTCAATGTGTGCTGGGAAAACGCTAAAATACAGTATACTACAGACAAAAAATTTTGTTTCCGATCCTCTGAATANATTTCAATGTGTGCTGGGAAAACGCTAAAATACAGTATACTACAGACAAAAAATTTTGTTTCCGATCCTCTGAATACATAACCAGTTCTAGCAGGTTTGTGTTTATATACTGAGATGCCGTTAATGTTTCTTTTAGAGGATTAGCTCATTTTATGATAAATATAAAGAGCAGGGGAGGATCCAAACAGTAGCCAATGGGACTCAAGCTCCTTTCTTGGAGCTTAGTTTTACACAGGATCAAATTATATTCTTTAGAAAGTATTTTAATTGTTGGTCGTGCAGCATTAATACATACTTACTATACTAGTAGGAAATTTTACATGTATTTGAATACTCTATCCACCGAGTAATGACATAAATATGAAATGTCATCTGTAATCTGTCGTGCAGCGTGTGGGCAGTCGGTCCTCATGTGCCTGATCCAGTTGGGTTTTACAGGAGACAACTTTCACAGCAACATTCAGTGTGCACAGCGCCCAGGCTAGTAATATATGTATATATATATATTCGGCCACAATTTCTGCCACCTCAGTTATTGTTTGCCATATCAGTCATGAAGTAACCCATGCTGTGTGCACACCGGCCAGTCCCATAATGTCTGTACCCAGACAATAATAATTAGCAACGCCGTGCTGTAATTGGCTGCAGTTGAACGCAGTCACGATGGGTGGGCGTGGTTACCACCTCACCTGTCAACAGCATCGTACAGAGTTTAATCTGTACGCGCCACCTTGATGGGGCCGAGGCCTATCCAACCTCTAAGAATGCGCTTCGTAAACTAGTCCTCTTACTAGGCGGACCAGGCCAACGTCCCTTCATTAGCGGGCATCAAGACTTCGTAAATACCACCTGAGGCCGACGACACGCCGCTTTCCAAAGGCAGCACATGTCGCCATCGCAGCTCACCAGCTTCCCCCTACAGGAGCAGCAGCCCTCTAGGCAAATACCCGCCTCCAGGCCTCCTCCCAGCGGGAGGTTCAACCAATGACACCCAGAGGCCTACCCGCGATCAGCTGTAATATTCAAACTTAGGCATACATGTAAGCGTGTTTTTTAAACGTAATGTACAGTAGCCCTCACCCCTACATAATGGGTCTCTCGATCCGCCGCTGATTAAAATGTTGGCTAAAATGGCGTCATTGAAAGCTCGTAGCCCATATCGAATCATAAAATGTAAAAATGTGTCATGTGCGAAACAAGGCCCAACTCACTTTGGCATGTCAGCCGTCCCGCCTTTTATGCTGAAACAGACATTACAAACAAGAAAGCACTCGCTGACAAATTTCAACTTAGTATAGTTTTATGAGTTTTTTTTGTATCAGATACTGACAAACTCCGTACAAAATTTTATGGTAAATAATGAATGTGGACTCACTATGAATGTGACCCCTGACACCACTTTTCGGTGCTTGTGGTGGAGCGGAATGAAGCCGGCATTTGTGGATGCAGTCACAAGAACCCATGTACTATCTGTCTCATAACTTGGCAAGATCGTGACAGTCGGTGGCAACTTGACGTATACGAAATAAACGACGTTACATTTACAAAATCCTGTATCAGCTGATGCATAAACGAATGAAAATTATTACGTTGGCTATTCTGACTGCACTGCCGACGCACATCAGGAAAGCAGAAAATAAGTGGATAAGAGTTCCCAAATGAATTAATAAATTTTGTTTTACATGATCACAAACAAATTGTTTTTAGTGTTAAAAGCTAAACTTCATGCTAACGTAGTAGTGTATAGGTGTTCGCAATGACATGCACATTAAAACGGCCCGTATTCAAATGAAATGAAACTTCAAACATTGGGAGTTGTTTTTACGTCGTACCTCCACTCTTCACGCCTTCCATGCATACTTGATATTAATTCCAAAAGCCTACGAAAATATCTCAGGGTATTATTGAATTATTTTTTTCAAATAATTTGACTAAATGTATTTCAAACTCTTGTCGTTTTGAGCAAGTAATAGGATAGTGGACTTTTACAAAGATGGGATAGAGGCAGGCAAACGTGCTTGCTACCTGTTGGGTCACAACATGCCCTGCCATGTCATCTGTTAGCCAGTTCCCGAAACACAACCAGCCAGAAAACAATAGCTTTCTTGTGTAAAATAACAAATTTACGAACAGATACCAATGGTTTTATTTGTCAGTGAGCTCTGTATAATTTTTTAAGTAACATGTATTATCGTGGACAGAGATTTTGATTACTAGTAACTTCTGTTGGGCTGGTAATTGTTTTCATTACGCGTACGTCCATTACGCGCAAATTTCTCTTCCCGCATACCCATGTGTTTGTTTTCGTGTTACTTTACTGTATTAATAAAACGAATAAATTGGGTCACGCGTGGGTGGTTTTAAAGGAATTGTTAAGTTATTCCGAGCCAAATATTTCTAACTCGAGCTGTTAAGTATCAGTAATAACAGAATAACCGCTTTGCAAAAGTCGTTGGTAAGTGTTTGTTGGCGAATGACAAGTACATTGTCAAGCAAGTTCCCCGAATTACTTTTATTTCCAGTCTTAACATATTAGCGGTAACATCCAAAGTGTGATAAGAACTACAATCACCGTCTCGCAAATGTTAACCCAAATTCGCCGTCTGTAATAAATTAAAGAAGTTATGAAGTATTTTATTATTTTCAAGGTTTTCTATTTTTACTTTTATAACCTATGAATTTTTTTTTAGACAGAGGGCATCTAATACCTTAAAATTTGTTTAGCATTACGAAGGAAAGTGGATTAGCTGACAGCGTGTTAATAAATTATACAGCCACCACTTGACGCACCAGCTGATGGCGAAAGGATACATAAACGAAAAGTAAACATTGGCGCTACTTTCGTCGAACTGTAAAAATCTTGCCAAGTTACATGATACGGAGAGCAAAGCTAGAATTGCGGATTGGGTAAGGTCGGCGTAGTGTGGTGCGCGAGCAGCAGTTGTAACCAATTTAAGTGCAAAATTTAGGCATGATTCAATACTAGAATAATGTATGGGACACTCAGAAGATTATGAATCACACTGTTTTAAAGTTCATTAATTTTTTTAAATAAACAGTTTTATTTCCAAATTATGCTTTTTGTAAGATGATTTTTAGGTCGTTTATGAATATATATGCATAATTTACTGTTGAAATCTCATATCCTTTATATTAGATGAGAGAATCCTTCTGATGAACAAAGTAATTACATACCTATCAGTTTATAGATGTTTTTGGGCAATAAAATAATGCTTTTTTTTTAGTAAGCTAATAAAAATACTTCAAAGATAAGTTGACATTTCATAAAACGTTATGCAAATGCTGGTCTGATTAAATTATTTCGTGTAGATTTTCAGTTTGTTCTGCTTTTAGTCTTAAAATAAAACATTAATATGTTATCAAAATTTGTTTTTAATGGCCGGCAGTGAAAAGGCATTGCAAACCCTGCCATCCATAAAATAATTCTAGCCATGAAACACACTACTAGAGACGCACAGTTGTGTGGAGATACGCCCAGCATGGTTTACCTAAAATACCAATACTTAGTGGGAATGTAGTGTTGTGAAACGACATTTGAAAGCAACATGTTCTAATATAGTTTTATATAATGCTCATTTTCCATACATTTCCTATTATATGAAAAAAGTAAACATCTAAGAATTTAACATATTTCGTAGTTTTTGGTAGTGTTTTTAAATGAACATTTTTACCCCGAAGGGTGGCTGAAGTACATTCTCTTTCATCCTTGTGTCCATTTCGGGAAACTCTAAGGTTAGAGGAATTTGTCAGACAGATGTGTTAAGTGGCACAAAAAAGTGTGAAGTCCTTTGGACATCTTTCTGCTCACACTAGCTTTCACAAAAAATTTTAATGGATGTACGTGTTTTTTTTTATACCACGCAAAGTTTAAATTTTCTAGTGTGTTTTTGTAAATATGTACAGTTTAACGGCCATCCATTGACATTGCGACAGTGTAGCCGTGTTGTGCTATCAAGTGGATTTCATAATCACTTTGGTACCTTTGCCCTATTCTGAATGTTCTTTCAGTCAAAATATCGTGAACTGGCTCTGATCAGTTCAACACGACCCATTTGAATATTTTTCGCTTCAATCGCTTCTCTGATCTCCTTTTCTTCTTGATTATAATCATTTCGGGCATAGTTATGTGGCGAGAAGTTATTCCGACATCTCTTCAAATTATCAGTAAAATTTAGATACTTTAAAGATCACAAGATCGATCTATATTACGGTTGCTTCGATCGCAAATTGTTCTAAACGCAAGTGATAAATGCTATACCGCCGCTATCTTGCCTATTCAAACTTGGTTAATGTAAAGAGAAACTGTATTTGCGTGTGTGCGATTGTCTTTAATAGTGGTTTAATATTTTTTTCGCTACATACTCGCACTACTTTAATATTACTTTTCGTCTTTAAATGGGTGCATTTCTTAATTAGCTTCACATAGATATTATTCTCTCTGATATGATTGTGAAAAATATTTTCTAATGTTTTGTCATCAAAAATTGTGATCATTTTTGCAAATGAAAGTCCATATTCTCGGTTACTGTTTCTATAGTTTCTTCGGACTCGAACGTTACCGCAGTTTTCAAAGAATTGCTAGATACCTTAATCACTATTAACAGCACTGCGNCACCGCAGTTTTCAAAGAATTGCTAGATACCTTAATCACTATTAACAGCACTGCGATCTGAAACAATCACAAACAGGTTTTCATATTTGTTGATAATCAAGGACACATCATATGAAAGACTCTTCTTCCAGAGAACTATACTCACAGCGCACCTTAAGACGTAATTTCAGCTCAACTAACGTGAGTACAGAAAGTGGATTGAATACTAATCGCAGACTAATTTTATCGCCTCACGACTATGCAGACCAGGAATG
>NQII01001599.1:287108-332803 GCA_002778355.1 Clitarchus hookeri
CGAGTTGCTACCGAGTGGCTCCAGGAACACTCTTCTGACTTTAGAGACTTCCATTGGCCACCTAAAACAACCAGACATTAACATTATTTAACATATATGGGATGCCTTGCAACGTGCTTTTCAGAAGAGATCTCCACCGCCTCGCACCCCTATGGATTTGTGGACTGCCCTGCATGATTCATGGTGGGAATTGCCTCCTGCATACCTTCAGACATTAGTCTAGTCCATGCCACGTCGTCTTGCGGCACTTCTACGTGCTCGCGGGGGCCCTACACGATATTAGGCAGGTGTACCAGTTTTTTTGGCTCTTCAGTGTAGATATCACACTTCACATGATCCTATTCGAAAAGATCCACAAACTCACCACGGTGTGCGCTTCCCAAAATCGGCATTAAACTGACATTAAAATGAATTGAAACGGCTGCGGTAATTTGCACCTTTCGCCAAGCTTTTTTTCAAATCAGTTAGGCATTACAGGATGTAAAGGAACATGGCAGGACATGTAATAAATACGCCTTAACACTTTGTAATATAACAATTTTTTTTAAACCACGGAATGAATTGAGGCTCTGGAGCTTTTTCGACACAGTAAGCTTTGCGAAAGCGAAATAAACTTTCATATCACTAGGATGTTTTCTTTTGGAAAGCCCCCATCTTTAATGATATTTTCTGTACCAAATACTTACAATAACACATTGTATTATGTTTTATTTAGCTGCCTAACATTTGTATGTAGGTTTGGAGAATATTAAAATAAACGAAATGATCTTAAGTGTTCAAGAGGAAAGCGTTAGATAAAACGTAAATTTATAATTAATATAAAATGACATGGAAAAAGTTGGTTTCCCTTCGTAAATTAATTAAGTAATTTTAAGGATTATTGAAGCCTGTCTGTATTTGCTACGAAATCTTACGATGTCAGTTTTGCCCAAGGTATATCCTTCATCTCATCCACATTTGCGAAGTGTAATATTTGACCCAAGCATTTTAAGCTTAAGCCTGTAAAAAAATATTATAAATCTGAAAATTGGCGCATGTGTTCTCTTTGGTATGCTGTGCAGCGTACTAGGTCCCAAGTCCTGTAGCTGCTTCGTAATTTTCTTTTTGTTAGAAAGTCATAAGTAACATTTTCTAGTAAAAATACGTTAGTACTGTNTCCCAAGTCCTTCTGTAGCTGCTTCGTAATTTTCTTTTTGTTAGAAAGTCATAAGTAACATTTTCTAGTAAAAATGCGTTAGTACTGTAGTTGGTCTTAGAATGCTCCGTGATGTCCTGCGTGTCTATTGGTATGGGAATGGATATTTTTCTTTCGTAAACATTTACTTGATTACTTAAAAAAATTTAATGATATTGACGAACACACCAACTCTTAGTAGAGTCATCCATAAGGAGTAATTATTTTATTGTACTNAAAAAATTTAATGATATTGACGAACACACCAACTCTTAGTAGAGTCATCCATAAGGAGTAATTATTTTATTGTACTTATTTGCGTACGTACATGAGAAGTATTTAATTTATTTTTAATTTTTTCTCAAAAGTAATGTAAATATATGGGAAATACATTAAAAATATATGATCAATGATTTAAAATTATAGATTGGTGCTGTGTGTCTGGGATTATGCAATTGGAATATATTAGAATTCATACGTAGTTTAAATTTTAAAAATGTATGAGCTGCCAGTCCCTAGTAACATTGACATATAAAAATGAAAGTTCAGTATATTGTCTGTTTCCTATGGATATTCCCGCAGCNGCCAGTCCCTAGTAACATTGACATATAAAAATGAAAGTTCAGTATATTGTCTGTTTCCTATGGATATTCCCGCAGTAGTTAGTCAATTTGGATCATTTGATTATCTGCATCGAATTCTGGGTTAGAACTATTATGATAGCTTCTGCCGCTGCAGTGGGCCCGCGTCATGGAACATTTCAGCCCAGTACAAAGTTTGCCTTAAAAACACAGATCAGTTAGGGCGTCGGGTGCAGGAGGCCATTCAGTGGCAGCTGGTACTAGATTGGTCTGACATCATCCATCCCATTTGGTTGGAAAAAGTGGGTTATCGAGCCATTCTTGAACCCTAAGAATTAAATAAACTTATATAGAGACAGCACTGTAATCGTAATGTTACATAACCCCTCTCCAAATACATCAGAGTCTACTTGTAGATATTCTCTGAAGCAGTGCTGTTGGCTAGCTGTGATGGTAGGTAGAAGTGCCGCAAGTTCAAATGAATATATTACTGACTGCGTTACAAGAAAACGAGCATACACAGACATAAAGTTTGTCAAAGCTCATGTCATTCTCATTGGTGTATAGCTGGATAAGGAACTGTTCACACGAGTTGCTACCGAGTGGCTCCAGGAACACTCTTCTGACTTTAGAGACTTCCATTGGCCACCTAAAACAACCAGACATTAACATTATTTAACATATATGGGATGCCTTGCAACGTGCTTTTCAGAAGAGATCTCCACCGCCTCGCACTNAGACATTAACATTATTTAACATATATGGGATGCCTTGCAACGTGCTTTTCAGAAGAGATCTCCACCGCCTCGCACTGCTATGGATTTGTGGACTGCCCTGCATGATTCATGGTGGGAATTGCCTCCTGCATACCTTCAGACATTAGTCTAGTCCNCCCTATGGATTTGTGGACTGCCCTGCATGATTCATGGTGGGAATTGCCTCCTGCATACCTTCAGACATTAGTCTAGTCCATGCCACGTCGTCTTGCGGCACTTCTGCGTGCTCGCGGGGGCCCTACACGATATTAGGCAGGTGTACCAGTTTTTTTGGCTCTTCAGTGTAGATATCACACTTCACATGATCCTATTCGAAAAGATCCACAAACTCACCACGGTGTGCGCTTCCCAAAATCGGCATTAAACTGACATTAAAATGAATTGAAACGGCTGCGGTGATTTGCACCTTTCGCCAAGCTTTTTTTCAAATCAGTTAGGCATTACAGGATGTAAAGGAACATGGCAGGACATGTAATAAATACGCCTTAACACTTTGTAATATAACAATTTTTTTTAAACCACGGAATGAATTGTGAGGCTCTGGAGCTTTTTCGACACAGTAAGCTTTGCGAAAGCGAAATAAACTTTCATATCACTAGGATGTTTTCTTTTGGANAATTTGCACCTTTCGCCAAGCTTTTTTTCAAATCAGTTAGGCATTACAGGATGTAAAGGAACATGGCAGGACATGTAATAAATACGCCTTAACACTTTGTAATATAACAATTTTTTTTAAACCACGGAATGAATTGAGGCTCTGGAGCTTTTTCGACACAGTAAGCTTTGCGAAAGCGAAATAAACTTTCATATCACTAGGATGTTTTCTTTTGGAAAGCCCCCATCTTTAATGATATTTTCTGTACCAAATACTTACAATAACACATTGTATTATGTTTTATTTAGCTGCCTAACATTTGTATGTAGGTTTGGAGAATATTAAAATAAACGAAATGATCTTAAGTGTTCAAGAGGAAAGCGTTAGATAAAACGTAAATTTATAATTAATATAAAATGACATGGAAAAAGTTGGTTTCCCTTCGTAAATTAAGTAATTTTAAGGATTATTGAAGCCTGTCTGTATTTGCTACCAAAATCTTACGAGGTCAGTTTTGCCCAAGGTATATCCTTCATCTCATCCACATTTGCGAAGTGTAATATTTAACCCAAGCATTTTAAGCTTAAGCCTGTAAAAAAATATTATAAATCTGAAAATTGGCGCATGTGTTCTCTTTGGTATGCTGTGCAGCGTACTAGGTCCCAAGTCCTTCTGTAGCTGCTTCGTAATTTTCTTTTTGTTAGAAAGTCATAAGTAACATTTTCTAGTAAAAATGCGTTAGTACTGTAGTTGGTCTTAGAATGCTCCGTGATGTCCTGCGTCTCTATTGGTATGGGAATGGATATTTTTCTTTCGTAAGCATTTACTTGATTACTTTAAAAAATTTAATGATATTGACGAACACACCAACTCTTAGTAGAGTCATCCATAAGGAGTAATTATTTTATTGTACTTATTTGCGTACGTACATGAGAAGTATTTAATTTATTTTTAATTTTTTCTCAAAAGTAATGTAAATATATGGGAAATACATTAAAAATATATGATCAATGATTTAAAATTATAGATTGGTGCTGTGTGTCTGGGATTATGCAATTGGAATATATTAGAATTCATACGTAGTTTAAATTTTAAAAATGTATGAGCTGCCAGTCCCTAGTAACATTGACATATAAAAATGAAAGTTCAGTATATTGTCTGTTTCCTATGGATATTCCCGCAGCAGTTAGTCAATTTGGATCATTTGATTATCTGCATCGAATTCTGGGTTAGAACTATTATGATAGCTTCTGCCGCTGCAGTGGGCCCGCGTCATGGAACATTTCAGCCCAGTAGTACGGAGAGAGCATGCCACAAAGTTTGCCTTAAAAACACAGATCAGTTAGGGCGTCGGGTGCAGGATGCCATTCAGTGGCAGCTGGAACTAGATTGGTCTGACATCATCCATCCCATTTGGTTGGAAAAAGTGGGTTATCGAGCCATTCTTGAACCCTAAGAATTAAATAAACTTATATAGAGACAGCACTGTAATCGTAATGTTACATAACCCCTCTCCAAATACATCACAGTCTACTTGTAGATATTCTCTGAAGCAGTGCTGTTGGCTGGCTGTGATGGTAGGTAGAAGTGCCGCAAGTTCAAATGAATATATTACTGACTGCGTTACAAGAAAACTAGCATACACAGACATAAAGTTTGTCAAAGCTCATGTCATTCTCATTGGTGTATAGCTGGATAAGGAACTGTTCACACACAGCTATTATTTGGCCCTTATCTGATAATGGGTGGTTGAAAACTGCAGCAATGCTGTGAACATCGGGTTTGTCGAGGAGCTTCTAGGTCTTCTTCCCCTTGCCGAAAACAGCATGACATCCTTGTAAGTAGCCATAGCTATGACCTCGCGACCTTCAGTGGCTTCCTCTAAAGCTGTTCGGCTACTGCCGGCCGCATCTTCTGCCCTGGCGTGTGGAACACCAGCGAGAGTATGCTGGTGGTTTTATTGTGCCCATTGGAGAGAATGTCTGTTTGGGAAACTGTTCTGATGGTACTTGAATCTAAGGCCATATTAAAAGATCAATGTAATGCATAGCATTCTTGCTATTTTGTGGACAGGACCTCATTGTAACCTTTGGAAACCGCACTAGCAGTCTTCATAGCAGCACTACCAACAGAGAAAGCATTGTGGCAGTCAATCTTCTCATGGCCGGTGACTCCTGAAGGCAGTNCTTCATAGCAGCACTACCAACAGAGAAAGCATTGTGGCAGTCAATCTTCTCATGGCCGGTGACTCCTGAAGGCAGTGATTTAAGGCAGATTCCGTTAATGAGTGTTGTTCAATCCAGGCCATGAACATTTCTGCATCCCTTTTATCTGCAGATCGAAGACTGAAAACATGTGAAATCCCTCTTGCTATGACGATTCACCAACCTTCAACATTTCATTGCACACATGAGTAAAATACAGTCATTATTAGCACTACGCACGTAATTAATTGCAACGATATACGGGTTGAACACTCACTCTCTACAGCGGAAGTGNCTTCATAGCAGCACTACCAACAGAG
Organism: Clitarchus hookeri; assembly: GCA_002778355.1. Taxonomy (NCBI): domain Eukaryota; kingdom Metazoa; phylum Arthropoda; class Insecta; order Phasmatodea; family Phasmatidae; genus Clitarchus; species Clitarchus hookeri. Next base: position 292,759 of record NQII01001599.1, read on the forward strand.
AAAGCATTGTGGCAGTCAATCTTCTCATGGCCGGTGACTCCTGAAGGCAGATTCCGTTAATGAGTGTTGTTCAATCCAGGCCATGAACATTTCTGCATCCCTTTTATCTGCAGATCGAAGACTGAAAACATGTGAAATCCCTCTTGCTATGACGATTCACCAACCTTCAACATTTCATTGCACACATGAGTAAAATANACCTTCAACATTTCATTGCACACATGAGTAAAATACAGTCATTATTAGCACTACGCACGTAATTAATTGCAACGATATACGGGTTGAACACTCACTCTCTACAGCGGAAGTGTGTGTTGTGAATCAACACCATCTCCCTTGCTCTGCCGGATCGCTATCTGTAGGTGAGTGGTCATGCTTACGAATCACCTTAATAAATCAAGGAATGCATTCTCTGTTTTAAAGTTAACGAACCAACGACCACACGTTACACGATGAAAATGGATTAATTAAATTTTGTTATGCGAATAGATGCCACTTAAACCCTTCTTGCTCGTAAAAAAGTATGTAGTTGGCGTTGGAGAGTGTAGGACATTTAGTATGTTCAGCTTTGCACAAAATTTTCAAACGAAAAAAAAAACAGGTTTTTATAAAATTTTGTTTAAAATGCCTAGACTAGTTGGTCACCAACGGGAAAGTGAAGTTTTAGGACAGGGACAGTCGAAAGAAAATAAAATAACTACTGATAATGGTTAGTCTAATTGAGTGGGAAGTGTAATGAATCTCTTATACTACGATATCTTCGTATTCGCTCTAGTCTTTTGTCGATACTGCTTATATAAATCTCACTAAAGCTTTTGCATGTTCGTCGCAAGGTAACTGAATGAAAGCTTAAACAGTAACATTAGTCATCAGACTATGCAAGAACCAAACTGTAGTCCTGGAATATATTTTGCGATAATGTTGGTTAATTTAACATTTAAATTTACATATTACGCTAACGCATCTAGCATATATGAACGACGGAACTTTGTGTACAGAAATATTTACATCCGTATAACATTCAGTATTACACACTTAATCAGCGATGATCTACAGTAACTTAGTTGTAAATTAGCTTTTCATTTATATTTGAGCAGTTAAAGTATGTAAACATTTAACTTAAATTCTTAGATTGTGTTGACAATCCGGGCACTCTTATTTCGCCATTCTACACCATTTTTAATACAAAATTGATTCAACGCACGAGGTCAACAAAAACGCACACTAAAAGAAAAATTTAAAGGCTCTACCTCAGCCATACGAAATTTTAAGACTGTCATAATGTTCAATAAAATAAAACCGATCTTGTTTTCAGTATAANCTCTACCTCAGCCATACGAAATTTTAAGACTGTCATAATGTTCAATAAAATAAAACCGATCTTGTTTTCAGTATAAAATTCCTTTACTTTTCCAGGCAAATTAACATAGCGCTGCTATCATATGTGCTTAAGAGTGAACACCCAAGCAAAGATAATTGATCTACTAAAATAAAAATGATGCACAACGATATAATTTTTACCGTTGTGTATAGTCATTAATTATAATTAATGACCGTTCCAGTGACAAGCATCTGCATTATATTTGGCCCAGCCTGAGGGTCGCGGTGACGCAGGGGCTAGAGCACTCTCTTCCCGCCAAGGCGAACCGGCTTAGATTCCCGGCGGGGCCACTCCCGGATTTTCCCACGTGGGAATCTTGCCGAACGATGCCACTGGTCGGCGGTTTTTCTCAGGGATCTCCCGTTCTCCGCGTCCTTACATTCCGGCGCTGCTCTATACTAACCTCGTTTCGCCCTCACTCTCAAGACCCCGATGTTAAACTCCCAAACCTCAACTCAACCCAGCTTTGTTATGCCACCCTATTGTGGTCTAGTTGTCAAATCCAGACTAAAAAACACAATTTAAACAGCATTTTCCCTCCCAACGAGAAATGCTCTTTCCAGCCTAACATCATTGGACACANGTCAAATCGACTAAAAAACACAATTTAAACAGCATTTTCCCTCCCAACGAGAAATGCTCTTTCCAGCCTAACATCATTGGACACAATCTGCTCGCTCCCAGAATAGCACTAAAAACTTAACCATCCACCTTATAACATACTTCCGACTTCATACTAACGTCACCTTNCAATCTGCTCGCTCCCAGAATAGCACTAAAAACTTAACCATCCACCTTATAACATACTTCCGACTTCATACTAACGTCACCTTAGGTGGAAAATGTTTGCAGATAGGCATCACCTTCGGACCAAGTGGTTCAAATTTCGAATCCCTTTAAGCTGTGGGTGTGTTTGTCGTTTTTAGAAGTTAGCAATTTGAGCGCTAGCAGACATAGACGGCTTTGCTAACAACTTAAGTATTTGCAGCCTAGTTTACAAGTTTCATATAGAAGATTATTACTTTACGGTCAAGTACACGAGACCTCGCACACAAAGCAGATATCTATTAGCTGTTGTCTTATCTGACAGTTTACTGGCACTAAATTAGAAAATATTCGCTGCACTAAACATTTATGCCGAGAAAGGTCAAATTTGTCCTTGTGGAACTGTTGATAAATACATAATCTCCATATTTATATTTTGCTCTATTTCCGTGTCTTCCACCGATTGCTATCTAGGCTATCCCACTTTGAACATACTTTCTTTAACAACCGTAACTACAAAGCTCATAAAATTTCCTTGCGTGGTTTTGTCTTAAATCTGGACTTCGCATTTTCTTCCTGTCTCTTCTGAAGAAATTCTCCCCAGTATTTTAATGTACGTGGTTTCGCCAAGTGTCGAAAGAAATGGTAGAAATATTTTTTCTCTTAAACACCGTGTTTAGTCTATTTTCAAAGTCAAAACAATGCACTTTTGAGGAATAATGTACGTGTGGAGGAAATCGCGTTAACTCTCTATTCGCGTAATTAATTTTCTTTTTTGACTTGTCTTTATAAAGACTCGTGGCATGGAAAGGAACGCGTCATTGTATGTTCAGTGAAATCCTTGTATAGTGTGAATGTTGCTTCGTCGCCCTTTGTATTCTTTAGTTACAGCGTGCAGAGCACTTAAAACCACCTCGCATCGTCCATTAACTGATCGGTTACTTTGCAGCCGGAATTCCTGAAAAACTGTTGGTTAGCTCGTTACAGGGATGGACCTCATACAGTGGCAGTTCTGAGAACTTGTGCCGGAGAAGGAAAATTGTTGTTTTATTTTGACTGTGAGAAAACGAAACTAATAATAAAAGGCAGAAGTACCAGTAAAGTTATTGCCAGAATAGAAAGTGTATTTGATGAATTAAGTATCAAAGTGGCTGGTTGTCAGATTGTACATTTAGCATAATTCTGTAAAACACTACCANTGTATTTGATGAATTAAGTATCAAAGTGGCTGGTTGTCAGATTGTACATTTAGCATAATTCTGTAAAACACTACCAAAAATATCTGCAAAATTTTTGCTGCTGTAAATATTATGACAGTGTGTTGTAAATAAGGTTCCTTTATAGAGCACATTGCAGTAATTATGAAATTAGTGTAATGGTGGGCTAAATAAATCTTATATGGTTACATTTTGTGGAGTGAAATGTGAGATAGGCGCATTTTATCTTTCAATGATGTGCCCTGAGCGTCGTGTTTTATAATAATAAAACAAGTTTTTGAATCTGCCTGTTTCGTCGCAATTCACTATTCGCACATTTACAATAAACCTACAAATAGAACCTATTTAGACTTTCATAGTCCTTTTGGAGCCTGAAATGGAAAATCCTTAAACTCTTGAGTCTCAGTGGGCTCTCAAGATCTCGATGTTAAGAGCCGCCCAAATCTTTTAACTCACTCACTCAATATTCAGTGTTAAAAAAAACAGATGCGACGATGTTTTTCAAAACATTAGGGCATTACAATTACGTTGCCACGTCAATGTAAACAGCATCGTAACAGCAGTATGTCCCAGCCTTGTAAACACCGTTCTTATGGCTGTACAAACATAACCAAATTATAGACTAAAAGTACTCATTAAGGCCTACACAAAGTATGTAGTAAGAATCCTAATATAGTCTTGGAAATAATATTGATGTCTACTTAAAATAACCATTAATTTAATCGTTGAACAACAAAACGGTGAAATAACATATGACCTAACAGTATATCAGAAATTTGTCCGGCGTGAAAAATCACAAGCGTCGATAAGGGTGAAATGAGGTGTAGACGGAGCAGTGATGGAATGAAGTTGTTCAGGAAGCAGAAATGGCTTCAGAATAGCCACCAGCAAACATCCATATTTCATCTCCAAGCTCAACCTTATATTTTTAAGAGAGAACAAACATGTAATGAATGAACACTAATTACACCAGTCTGATTAATTACACCTTCATTTACTCGCACTGTCTTAAGAAATGTTTTGACCCGCCAGGAATGGAAACCAGGTTTCTTAGGTGGGAGGAGAGTGGTGTGCCTGCAACATCGTAGCCGCCTCCCATCTATAACAATGTTTCTGGAGTGAAAACCGAAGTAAATGAGCTCGCCTCTATGGTAAATTTGATACTCAGCGTATAGGTAGAATCAATTGGCGCAGTAACAGATAATGTGATAGCAACTTATTTCTCTCGTAAGATTTTATAGCACTTTACTAACGCTGGTATTATTCCGCTATTCATTGGAAAACTACAGATCATTTTTGTGCTGCCTGCTAAGAATAGAATTCACGCGCTATTGTGTTTACGCAGTTCTTTGAAGCTAATTTATTTCAACAATGTATATGGCTAATTTAAGTGTTTCTACACGGAAAAAAATACTAATGAAATTTAAATAGAGCAAATTTCATAGTTTTAGATGCAAATACTAGCGCGTAAATTCAGTGCCTTACGTGCAGGAGTATCGAGGCATGTGATGAATTTGTCAGGGTCTTCATCGCTTCCTAGCTTCAATGTTTCAGAAACGCAAAATTGCTCCACGCATGTAGGCGTAGGAGAACTCGCGCCGAGGGCATGATGCGTTGAGACTGAATTTTCTCCTGACCAACTGCAGTCATGTCAGTCGCGATGTCTGACTGCTTGCCTATATGATAGGTGCTTGTCGTACTCATTGAATGCTTGTCATTTTACTCTGCGTGCCTGCTAAGATATGGTCCTCAGACTAGTAACAGTCTCGCCAGACTGTTTCAGTCACTGAACGTGTATACATTGCATATTAATTTTATTCTAATTTAAAAGTCCACTGGCAAATGCGAGTGGTTGTGTGTGTGCGCTCGTGCGCGCGCCTGCAAATTACCATTATATTTCTAAAAAATTATGTAATTTAAACAGTAATAACACAATCATACAATGATGTTTTAATAAAAATGAACAGGGGTAAAAAATGACTCTTAATACTTATTTTACCACTAAAAATCGATGTTTTTCGTGCTGCTACTTCGTAACAATAAGTGAAGAAATTTGAGTAGTGAATCGTATTACGAAAGGGATACACCTCCAGATTTGTAAGACATTCAGAATTTTTAGAGGGGGGCTGGTTAATATAAAATGTTTCAAAATGTGATAGTTAACTTTAANAAATGTTTCAAAATGTGATAGTTAACTTTAATTGATTCTGTATGTTTAATGAAACGCTGCTTCGGTGACTTGCAAAAATCTGATACAAACAGAATTTCTATATTTTGAGAGATGTGTAGTTGTATCGGGCATTGTACAGTGTTCGTTAGAGGACTAATAAAACTGTTTGGCATACAAAACGTCTGCTCTCTAGCGTCGCCTAGGGTGAACTTAGAGGTGGCGAGCTGGATTTGCACCCATTCTTAAATGAGTGAAGACCTAATGGTGAGAACTGGCTAAGGAAACTATTTACTAGATCCCTTTACCAGTTTAGGGTGGCAAATAGCCCTTGACTGTGGGTTGACAGTCAGCGTCACATTTTAGAATGATCATTATAATTTCCGGCTACGATAAAACTACCTGGCAATAATACCTGGTGGCTGAAAAATTTGGATGTCAAGCTGCAACGGTCATTTATCTGTGCATATCTTTGCAAAGCTCTCTGTACAATGTAAAATTCATACGACGCAAAATAAGAGGTACCGAGTTATCCACCCGTTGTGCATTCAACATACCGTCCTTTTAGAATTAGTAATCGAACTACTCTTAAATAGCATATCGNAGTTATCCACCCGTTGTGCATTCAACATACCGTCCTTTTAGAATTAGTAATCGAACTACTCTTAAATAGCATATCCAGAGTTCGATGATTGACCTTAAGGGAAGAGCCGCGTTAGCAAACTGTCTTGAAAGTTTTACATAATAGGAAGTATGCGATAGTAAAGTGCATTTGAATTTTCGTTCTATATTCTCGATAGTGTATCGACAAAGCATGTCGCATACAATCTGCAAGAAATATTCGCAGGCTCTGAGCCCTCGCTTCACAGAACTGGAATGAATGGAGAAGGTAGTGCATTTGCTAAATTCGTTTCAGCGGTTGACTTAAATGTTTAAGTAACATCAGCGTGTAACTGAGTTTTTGGTTTTGAAAACGAGCNAGTTATCCACCCGTTGTGCATTCAACATACCGTCCTTTTAGAATTAGTAATCGAACTACTCTTAAATAGCATATCGAGAGTTCGATGATTGACCTTAAGGGAAGAGCCGCGTTAGCAAACTGTCTTGAAAGTTTTACATAATATGAAGTATGCGATAGTAAAGTGCATTTGAATTTTCGTTCTATATTCTCGATAGTGTATCGACAAAGCATGTGTCGCATACTATCTGCAAGAAATATTCGCAGGCTCTGAGCCCTCGCTTCACAGAACTGGAATGAATGGAGAAGGTAGTGCATTTGCTGAAATTCGTTTCAGCGGTTGACTTAAATGTTTAAGTAACATCAGCGTGTAACTGAGTTTTTGGTTTTGAAAACGAGCGAAAATAATTTCAACTTGGTTGCAACGCTATGTTGCGTTGGCACTTGTTTCAAGTCAGTATGTAGTTATGTTAATTATATTATTTATTTGATGTTTCGCCAATTATTTTTATTATTGGAATGTGCTCTAGTTGTGCTTAATATTTTTGTTTATTTACTGTAAAGCTGTAAACTTTGCCACCAGAAATTATTGTAATGTTTAAACATTTGTGGTTTTTTTTATCTTGTTAAAAAATATTTTTTGTTCGTCAATTAATAGTTTATATGCGTAATATTGTGAGTGAAGTCTTAATTTCTATTTATCAAAATGAAAAGCTTTACTTGTGATATTTTGTACTTCTTTCTAGACTTTATATTTACGTATCGATTAATCGCGCTAGACCACAAAGTCCGGAGCATGCCATAGTATATATAGGTTTCCGCGCGTGCAACTTCCTTCTTAGTTTCTCTCTACCATACAGAATGTAGTGGCCTTGGATTTTCATCTTAGGATTATTTAACTTTTATCCTCCGCTTTGGGCAAGTTTTACTGCGGATATTTTATTTCGCGACGTGTAATATTCTGTGGTTCCGGTCTTTTTCAATGATGTTTATCTTTTAGCGGTTTGCGGCGTGGTACTATGATCTTGTGGCCCATGTTCTTCCCCTGTGATGTGAGCCGTACACCCTTTCGTGGGATGGCCGTTTTGGCCATGATTCAACTTCTTTCTACCGTCACACCGTAGTAACTACTGAATCGCTTAAGGAATGACTTAACCTTTTCTGTGGACTGACGCGACATCACGTGAAATGTTAAACTAATTTCGGACAGTTCAAAAACGATATTGTTTTGTCTTCAACTTTGGTTAAAAAAGAGAATATAAATTAATTAAAAAAAATTTTATAATCTAAATTTCAATAGAGGTGATAGTGGGTACCCGATGACGTATTTATTGGGCAAAATAAAAGGAAAATAATATTTTGTCAAAAATGTAAATAAATCCAGTAGAATACTGCTAAAAAAAACTCAATATACTCATGTTATAAGAGATTTTGAAATTATATATATGAGTAATCTAAAGATGTTCAAAAGAAAATGGTTTTTTCTTACGTTACTTAGATTCTTAAAATTGCCCTAGTAATATATATAATTATGTAAATTTTTTAACTGTAAANGTTTTTTCTTACGTTACTTAGATTCTTAAAATTGCCCTAGTAATATATATAATTATGTAAATTTTTTAACTGTAAAGTTGTAATTGATACAATTTTATATACACCATGAGTGTACCTATTGCCTATTTATTACTATAATGTAATAAGTAAAACAGGAGCACGCCCCTGTAATTTTCTTTCTGTAACTCTTGTATACCTAGGAACCTAGATCCCACCTTCCATTTATGTACCATCTTGTGTTAAGACGAAGGTACCTATTGTACCCACGTTTGTCGCGAAGGTGGTACGAAAAGTTCCAACTCTTTGTTACGTGCCAGAGGACAAGGTACAGCATAAATGTTTACACAACCCAACCACTAGTTTAACGATAACTAGATGTATCGATGTATGTAAATATACTTTAATATTATGGTGTGTCAAGTGAAAGCAAGATTTAAGGTTGACTTGTGGAATACCATGGAATTCGAAATATATAGTTATGTACACCGTATTAAATAAGCTATAGCCTTTTATCTAGAATTTACACAGTGATACTCAAAAATTTCTGAAACAGAAGTCCTAAAACATACATGGAAATCCGTATTACGGTGACAGCTGCATGTATCAGGAAATGCAGAGTAGCGCCGTATTTCTCACAGCTGTAATGGAAGGTACCAAAAGGATGCAATCTTAGAGAATATAGAACCATGACGAAGTTTTGGCTAATAATCCTAAGCAGCATTTTGGTAAAAATGTAGGTAGTTGTGATGTCTGCGAGTCACTAAAAGAATATGGGAACTTGGGAATGAAAGGATAGAAATAAACTATTAATAGTTTGTGTGTTGAAGTTGCCCAGGCTAGCTTAGTTTAAGGTGAGAAATAAAATGACTAAATTTGAATTCGTAAATAATTTTGTTTAACNAAGTTGCCCAGGCTAGCTTAGTTTAAGGTGAGAAATAAAATGACTAAATTTGAATTCGTAAATAATTTTGTTTAACATCTAAATAAATTGGTGTTCAGAGGGATGCAAGGATGTGCAGACATTATTAATACTATATTAAGGTTATTTTTATATACATCATAAGTTAATAAGGATAGGAATAAGAAGAAACCGATAAAATGTTATGGATTTATTGGTGAACTATTAATGGAATGAAAATATATTCTCATCCAGGTGTGTAACCAATATTGATTTAGAACTAATCGTTTTATGCGAAATGTATAATGGCGAAATATCTAAATGGGGAAATATTCCAGTATTTTCTTAATTCAGCTTACAATGCATTCCTTAAAGTTCCTTTGACGTTCTTATCTGAGTGAGGTTGATGAGGTGGAAAAAGAGGTTTTAACTCACTCTCATTTATGCGAACTTCAGCTTGGGACTGAAGTTCGTACAGTGGTAAAACTGGATTTAGTTTCTAAGTGATCCATTCTCGAACCCGAACTGGACTCTTGTATACGCCAGCACATGTTGAGTTTCTTCACAAAAATGTCCCCGTTCAGCTATTAAATCTTAATCAAACATTTTTGTTGAGGAAAAGTAATTAATTTGTAGGCATCTCGGGAAGAAAAATTTAAATTTTCATAAATTTATATTGACAGTTTATTCTTCTGTAGATCAGATAAGCTTCTTCCCAAATATATATAACCTATATATATTTATCCAAAAAATGTTAATAATATTTTTGTGATATTTTAATTTTTTTCAAAACAGTTCCTGTTAAGTTTTTTTTAGAATATATGTTACATAGAGCAGTGATATACATAGTTAATAACTTTAATGTTTTTTTTCTTTTTCCATTTACTATATGACTTTGGTCACACAAGGGGCATGAAGTTACTTAGACCATTCTTTCGCCTAATTTAAACACAATAATATAATAAAATTGAATACCTAAGCAAATATTCTGTATTGTAATGATCAATGTTACAGCAGTTCCCAACTTTTAGAGAAATTCTATGTTCAAGAAACTGAATTCAGGAAATGTTTGAGAAAATATTTATCTTTTTTTGTGATCTACTCGTTATTGGAGGATGAGATGCCAAAATGTTGACAATTTAAAGTAGCGAAAATTAAAAATAGCTTAAATATAAGGACAAACTTTCGAAAACTCAATTGTTGCTAAGTATGTGGACATGACTTTGTTCCCAGTGAAATTGCCCAGCAGGACACTGTGTACACTCCATGCTGTAAACATACTTCCTGACAAAGGTCAGTGGAAAAAGTAATGCGTTCAAAAGGGGCAGAGTTGTAGCGTCTCTTAAATTAAGACATTCCACGAGATTTCTTGGAAATTAAAGCCTATATCAAACCATTGTTAGTGATATCAGTTAAGTGGAAACATCGTGGAACTAAGCGGAACCGGCGACCTCTGAAGCATGCTGTGCGAGCCAGTCACATTATATTACAGATGACTTGCATCGCAGCTCAGGTACAGAGCAGTGATGTGTCTTCACCAGGAGGTGATCACGCTTGGTTTCTATGGCCATGTCGTTGCTAGGAAGCTGCTGGCCATGTACAACAATGCCAGACATAGTTCAGAGTGGTGCAAACAGCAGTCGGTTGACTAAGAATAAGTGGAAGGTCTTAATGAGTGACACAGTGGTACATGATCTGGCACTCGGCTGGAGATGTTGGCCTTGCAGATGCCTGGAGAGTGTGCTGCATTGTATCAGCACTATAATCCTCCTGTTCATAATGCAAGGTCAGTTTCACCATTGTTTGAAGACGACCAGGTGGGACTGCTTAAATAGCCTACTCAAAGCCACGACTTGAAAATAACTGAAAATGTTTGAAATAATCTGGAGCAAAGTTTGCATGCCAGGTTCACTTGATCAGCAGACAAATGTTAACTATTCACCAAGTAATGGAAAGGACGATGAATGCTTTTGGAACCAGTAGAATTAGATATCTGGTGACTTGTAGACATATTGTGAGTCTGCTGTTTTTATTCTGTGCAGTGTTAAACATTGCATGGACATAAAATCAAATTTTTTGATAATTTTTAGCCATAAGAGTCCTGCATTCAATTATGGTATTGCTTCGCGAGGTCTTATTGTTGAAGCTGGTAGAGATAAATGAGTTTTTGTCCTTCGTCCTTGTTATTCGTCTAAACCTAAAGTAGCCAGGCGTGCTTGTAAGCTGATGCAGGAGGATATTTGGATGTTACCTGTCGTCTCGATATACTCTACCCCTATTAGGTGCTGGCAGCTGTGAAGTCGAAGTTGGTCAAAAGATGAAAATGTGACAAAACACAACGTATTCGGAATTTTTCACAAAAATGTTTCAACATTGTACCCGAACCTAACACAATGATTCACATCTCAGTAATGATACAGGGGGTGTGGAATGACAAATGGATTCTATCGGTGGCATGGAAATAATATTCCTCCTTGATATAGAATCTGACAACACCTTCTGTCCCAAACAAATTTGTTTCAAAAAAGTACTTGTGGTAGTCTGAATGCGACCTGCAGAAATATAAAAAAGTTCATGCGTATGTAATACCAAGGTAGGGGTGGCAAGAGTTGTTTATACAAAGGCAAAAAATATCTTCACAGACCTCTTCACCAAACTGGCAGTGATGGATGGCGAAGGTTTAAAGTTAGGAAAGTACATAGTATGCATTCTGGAAAGACTTAAATGGACTGCATGGCAGACAGACTTTACAGTAATTACTTGCTAATGTCCTCGGGAAACTCGTCTATGCCAGGCTATTCAATTGTAAAAATTTCTGCGGATGCCACCGAAGTGATAGATGTCACTTGGTCAGTCATGGTCCCAGCGAATTTGGAGGTTTGGCAAAAAATTCTACAGTGCAATTTCAGGATTCGGTTAAGTATGCTGAGAGTTAAAACTGGATCTACAACCTTCAGGAATATCCTGATCAAAGTTTCAGCATGATATTGCGTGGCAATTTGGCACTACATGGCCACCATGAGCGGCCCGAACGACATCTATGCGATAATCAAACTCGTTCCACACTCTTGTCACCATGTCCGGTGTAACGGTTTTGAGTAACTCTCGTTTTGAGGTCGTCAATGTTAGCCGGCAATAGTGGACGAAACACTTGATTCTTTATGTACACCCATAGAAAAAAAATCGCACGGGGTAATATCCGGGCTCCTTGGGGGCCAGTGATGAAGAGCCTGGTCACCAGCTGCTCCTCGACCAATCCAGTGTTGCGGCAACATCTCGTTCAGGTATCTGCGAACAGCTAGGTGCCAACGGGGTGGCGTACAATCCTGCTAGACAAAGTCCCCCGCCGCCTCTTCTAACTGAGGAAACAACCACTCTAAGCATGTCCAAATAAGGGATTCCAGTAACAGTGGGCTCGTGAAAAAAGAAAGGGCCGAAAACAGTGTGTTTGGATGCAGTGCAAAACACTTTCACTTTGGGGGAAGCGCGTTCGTGTTCGGTGGTTTCATGTGAAGGTTCCTGGCCCCATATCCACACGTTATGCCGGTTCACCTTACCATTTGTATAGAACGTCGCTTCGTCGCTAAAAACCAACTTAGACGTGAAGGCATCGCCTACCTCGTTTTGGGCACACGAAGGAAACCTCAGACCGTCCCCTTCACATTGACGTGTCGAATGAGAGCTCGCTTCCCCTTAATCACAAACCGAGCGTTACGAACGCCATCCAAACCGTAACACCGGACATGCTGACAAGAGCGTGGAACGAGTTTGATTTTCGCGTAGATGTCGTTCGGGCCGCTCATGGTGGTCGCATTGAACATTTATGAATGTATGGTAAACTTCATGGCTCCACGGTTCATTTGATCAAGGTTGTAGGTTGTTTGGTTTTGATATTATATACCTTCGAAGTTGGTATATTCTTTGTACTCATCCTGTATTACCATTTGTTAAGGTATTTTTGAAAAGAGGGGAGGAGGGTGACTGGCATTTTACTGTCTGGTGTAGGTGGACAGGTTATTTAATCCACGTCCCTAATTTTAACCAAGTACTTCTATACAGCCTTTGTTACTTTCACCCATATAGACAATCTTAGTTTCCTCTGCAATTTTTTTTTAAGGACAATTGCAGAATTTGTTTTTTTAGTTGAAATTGCAGAAACAATAAGTTAAATGTTATCTAAATGTATGTTATTCAGCAAAAGCTGCAGGTTTTTCAATCAAATTTCGAAAAAGGAACAAACTTGGGCAAGAAATTTTTTTATGAATAGTGTTTGAAGTCAACATTTCTAAACATCAACCATTTCGACCCCTTCATTAGATTAACCATATTCGGAAAATCACATTCTCATAAGATCAGGGCGTGATTTAGGACTGACTAAATAAGCGAAGCTCTTGGAAATAATTTGCTCGTTACTGTTCACAAGTATGCGATCAAACACAAATGCATTGTCCTTGCATAATTCAGTACATTTTTACTTTTCCTTTAGAATTATGTAAAAATTCAGCCACAGTCTAACATGTTTCACAATTACGAGTAGTTTTGCCCATGAAATTTTCTGGCTTGCAAGTATAGTGAAGTTCGATATTGAATAATTCGCAAAAGGCATAGGCAGCTGACAGTCTAGATATACTGTATATCCGTTGTGAAATGGAGCTCGTAAACTAAAACATGCTGTGTTAGTGGCACACAAGCAAATCAGTTGTATCATTAATAAGCCACCATAGTCATTTGCAAACAAGCTTAACCAAACATCAATGCCTTTGTACTAACACAGCTGGAGAAGCTAGTTTAACTGTGCAGGTAGATTGTAACTTTTACTCAATTAATTGTGTGATGGTGGCTGCATATTCTGAATTTGGCATTTGGCGTGACTTATTGGACACGAGTTTTAATAACTCGTTCTAACAGGTGTTACAGCTTCGTTTTGGTCAATATGTATTTGTTCCACCAACTATGTCTTTAGTCAGAACTGTGCCACTCGTGGGACCTCGGGCGTTGACACATGAGAAATGTTTTATGGCTTATTCCATCTCCAGTTACCACATCACGAAGCAGAAGTCTACATATAAGCAGGTTCATAAACTAGGTCAGTAAGTTTCTAGTTACAGTAAATGATCTGGAAATGTGCATTTTCTGCTTTTCACAATAAGTTGGATTTTTCGCGCGGTGAGGGGACTGACTAATAGTACGGCAACAAATGTTTTTCCATCTTCCAGTAAGGGATATCTGGTGATAGTTTGCGAAGCAGTGGTCCTTTAAGCTAAGTATATTATTTCACAAGTTATAATTCATATGGCCACCTTTTTTCCCACTGGAAAATGCACAATGCGAATTGCAGAAGATTAGGAAAGATTATGTAAGAGTTTACCTGCTAGTTACTCGACTTGCTTCATAAGTCTTCGCTTATAGATGACCCAACTAGATAAATTGCTAATGAATGTTGACATTACTTGGGTTAATGTTCTGTGGTTTTATTTCCAGTTCGTCATGTTCGTGGATGTATTGCATTTTGTACTATTAAAAGCTAGTAATATGTATTATCAATGTGAAAGTACCAGTGGTTAGATCACATTCCTCCCTCATTCTTATTAAAAATGTTGCTTGTAAATACAATAGGACAGCTCAGAAGCTAAATGTAACTTCTGTGTCGCAGGACATATCCATGCTCTAGGTTAGAACCAGTCTATGTTGAGAGTAAAAGTTAATTATATCTCAACAGAGTTGAACATTACCCTTTCCTTTGCTCTCCCTTCTTACTGGCTACCTCCCCCCTCAACTTTATCAATGGCTCGCCCATCCTCCCTCGTGATTGTCGTTGGCTCGGCCCATCCTCCCTCGTGATTGTCGTCGGCTCGGCCCATCCTCCCTCGTGATTGTCGTTGGCTCGGCCCATCCTCCCTCGTGATTGTCGTTGGCTCGGCCCATCCTCCCTCGTGATTNTCATCGTTATCGTTGGCTCGCTCGCCCCACCCTCTCCCCTCCTCTCGTTGTCGTTGACTCGCTTCTTCCTGCTCCCTGGCCCCTCCCCCTTCAATTCTCGCCTCGCTGGCTTGTTTCCTCTTTCGCACCCCTCCCTCTATCGAGTCTTGCTGGCTCGCATGTTTTTGAAAACTGGCAATTTAATTGCTTCTATATTTTTCTTAGTTTTCCCAGAAGAATAAAGTATTCATCCAGCTGACATCCATTACAATTTGCAACTGATTTGTGGCTCCGAAAAACATTGACAATTTAATTAAAGTATTTTACTTTGGGCAGTGGCCTTCACAACTTTATCGCCATCTTGATGATTTGGTATAAGCACATAAAAATGTTCTAATCTCGCCAAATATTTAATAAATCTTCAAATAAAACTTGTGTTAATAGCTAGCGATAGGCTTGAAACTCAGCTCGTGATTTCTCCGTAGTAAATGTCGGAAAGTCAACTATGTGAGAAACGTTACAAAATTGGTACAAACGGTGTTGCGTGGATGTGTCTCATCTGAATTAGGTTGTCAAAACGTAAAATTCTGAAGTTCTAAGACGTTCTAGATCAGCTACGACGAGGCATCCCTCAGGATGCACAGAAGCTCGGGGTGACGTCTTCTGTATATAGGCTCACGGGCTTCGGTGCTCGCACACAGCCCGTATATGCATCTTAACTGACGTCACGCGAGTTCAAGTTAACCTCTTTGAAATTTAGATGGGGTTGGGGGGAGGCTGTGCAGGCCTGCTTCTTATGTAACAACATATGTCGCGTCTTCGTTTATTCTAAATGGCATGCAAATTCAGAGGTACGAACTCCTTTTTCTAAATAAGAATCTAATTTAAGCACCTAGTGTGCAGTCTACCCGGGCTGTCTGCTTTACGTCTCATAAGATGTCAGTCTTCCTCATTGATAAACCGAACTTAATTTTCTTCAAATCTAACCAATCGCGAGTGGCATAACTCAAAATTACTCATNCGCGCAGCACTACGTTGTCACGTAAAATCTTCGCCCGTAAAACCGACTTTACAGGCAACCATTTTTTTTTCTAAATAAGAATCTAATTTAAGCACCTAGTGTGCAGTCTACCCGGGCTGTCTGCTTTACGTCTCATAAGATGTCAGTCTTCCTCATTGATAAACCGAACTTAATTTTCTTCAAATCTAACCAATCGCGAGTGGCATAACTCAAAATTACTCGTACTGTCATTTTAAAACTATCCCAACGATAAAAAAAACAATCGTATTGCCTGGTAATTGCACATACTGATGCATGGNTACTGTCATTTTAAAACTATCCCAACGATAAAAAAAACAATCGTATTGCCTGGTAATTGCACATACTGATGCATGGCATGTGCATGTGATAGGCATAGCGCTGTTACCACATCCTGTATAGCTATCCAGGAGAAGGCAGCTAGCCAGGGCGGGTGGCTGACAACGGAACTTTCAATCTGGGGATTCACCCTCGGGGCAGTCCCGACATGTAAGGACACTCGGAGAAGAACCGAAGCCGAATGAAAGAGGGTAAGTCCCGAGAAGTAGCTGATAAACCCTCGAAGGGCACCGGGGGTGCCCTCGACGAGAATTAGTGCAGACCCAGTTCCGTAGGAATCCCCACCACAGTAACTTCACCCTCCCTCTGACCTAGTCGGCGCACACAAGCTGCTGACGAGACGCAAAATCATGCACAAAAACGCGCGATTTAAACGGGGGATCTCCCGAACTCTCTCTATAAAGTGCTGACAAATGTAACTTGAATATAGTGGGACACGAGTTAAATTCAGGAGCCAGCCGAGGCAGTAGGCAGTTGAATCCGCACCGTCGAGAGGTGCTGGACCAGAGTGTGAGTGAGAATCAGTCAGGCAGTCTTATCGCATGCACAGAAGCGGCAGTCGGGTGAGCCAGTCGAGGCCGGATTCGGATCCTGGCCAGGGCTGGGTCAGTTATTCAGAATCATTTGTAACCCGCGCCGAGAGGTGACAGACGGGAGCGATGTCGAGACGCGAGAGTAGTCAGTCTTAAGATGGGAACAGAACAGTGGTATCACCAAGTCGGGGAACAGAACAGTAGTATCACCAAGTCGGGACGCGAAGCACGAGATATAATGGGAATCACAGTCAATTGTGACCTCACCGGGGAGAGAACCCAGGAACAGCCGAAACTTCATGTGTAAATTTCCGAGACAAACCAAGTAGAAGCGCTGAGAACATGAGTTCATTCCAAAAAAAGTAGTGGCAGTTTCTGAGGCAGAGAAGTCGGTAGTACGAGATTAGTCGTGGCAGACGTTGATGTTGGAGAGGGGATGCGAGGTCTCCGACAAGGAAAGCCAGCGGAGATCGAAGAGACATCACAAGTCCCGGGAATCCAATCCTGGACTTCCGAGAAGGGAAGCCGAGATGACAGAGCTACTTCAACCAAAGGCGAAGACGAGTGTTGATCTTCAACGAGAAGCGCCACATCGAGCGTGAAAGAGTAGTCTAGCGGGGCGTGGTAGGGAGTCACTTTAAGCCAAAGGAAGAAGCCAGCGGAGTACAGCACGCCAACGAGAGCTAGTCCGAGGACCTGTAAAAGGGCCACCCCACTCACCAGACCTCAACAGCGCCAAAAGCCGCAGTCACTTAGTCTCACCTGTGTGTGTAAATACCTGCGTTACCTTCAGGAAAATAAGACTTGTGTGTTAACTAACGGAGAATACGCGTATTTGTTTACCCCTTACTCAACAACGACAGGTGCCCTTAGTCTGCACCAAGTAAAGTAACTCGGTACCCTTCTAGCTATCACCCTGCATAACTCAAGTGGCCTAGTAGCGACAATACTCAATGCAACAAACTGGAAGAAAGACATAAATATGCGGCCAAATAAAAATACAGTAAGAAAAATATTAAGTACTGTGTACAATAAATACATTTTGCCATTAAAAATAAATCGCATGAAAAATAACATTGAGCCTGTTAAATATAAATCTCGTATTAATAAATATTCGTTTTTTGGCTCAAAAAGTGTTTTACAAACAGAATAATTTTATCCGAAAGGATAAATTATCTACAGTCATAAGCGCTCCATTCCCTCCAAAGTCAGAGCCACTGCCCATATTTTCCTCCCAGAACTCCCTACCAGTCGTCTGATGCATATTCAAATTAAACTGAAATTAAATTAAAACTATATTGGGCCGCAACTGTTAAAATAAATAAATTGCACGTAGATATTTGCAAGAAAAAATTGCTTCCGCATTACCGAAAAATATTTAATGCTCATCCAGGTTTACCTATCCCGCAAGTTTTCTTGCCCAACAACTAGATAACTCAGAATTATGTTTTAAGAAGAGACATTAATTCCATTGTCCGTGATTCACCTAATATTATTTTAGAAAACTAAAAGAAAATATAGCTTTTAAATCAGTCATACCTTGGACCAGTTCTTTCTCCCCGTTCCTGATAAAAAATAATCTGCTCTATGCCTACAGAAAAAGTTAAAGCCCTCTTACATTTTACCTTCGACATGCATGGGTTGCCAGTTCCTACGCCGCACTTTGCTCTTCTCTGAAACTAACCACTAACTCGCAACTTGGGTAGATGTCACGTCTTCCATCACACCCCAAGACTGCGTGATGAGGGAGACACTCAGAACACACCACCCACCATGTCACCTTCGCATTTACACCTCCGTGCCTGCTTCGAACATAATGTTCCTGGGAGACATTCCGCGTACAACTACCAGTGCCTTCGCTTATCTCTCCGCGATTATTTACCGCCTTTGTCCTACCTTGGCCATAATTTTCTCTTTGGCTGTCACAAAACACTTAGAGTAAATATATGTTTTATTCGCTTTTGGCAGTGTCTCAAAACTGCGAATAATTACTGTGAGCATCATGCCATAGTAAGTAAAACTTTTACACGCACTATTTCAGCGAGTAACAAAGGGTAAACTGAAAGTTGCGGGAAGTTTGGTAGAATTAAACACCCGGGAAAATTACAAATGAGTGATAAAATTTGTATTTTATTAAGTTCACTTCTATAAAAGTTGCATTTTTAGACGTAATGTTTATGATTAACTTATGTAAATAAAGCTCTTTATGTATACAATTTTTTTTTGTAAACTAAATAATTTGGGGAAAGTAATACATATATTTTACACTGGTTGCTTAATTAGTACATATTTGTAAACACAGTGTGCTATTAACGTTATGCTCGTTCCAAACCCGCGTTTAATTTTTCTTTCTTCAGCTGTTATTCGGTTACTATACACTCGGAGTAACGTTTTGGAAAGCCTCACTTAACCCCCTCCTTTTAATTCTCGACAAAATGTCAGCCTATTTCCATCGCTGAGGTATGTCCCTAGAAATAACTTCTCGGAGTAAAAAAAAAAAACTATAAATTAAGTCACGAGAACACGCATTGAAACTATCTTGGTGCACTGAAGATGCGACAACTCTGATACTAAACTATATACTGAGAATGTAATTTACGATAATGTGATGGGGGGAATGGAGGAGTATTTTCAAAGTGTTCCAGTAACACTGAAGTGTCGCAGTAGTAACACTGGTTTCGCATTCGAGAGGACCCGGGTTCGATTCATGGTCCAGTCNTCGGTGACTCATCGTAACGTTACCGAGCGTTACACTTTTTCATAAGTGACTCCCAGCCGCAACCTAATTTAAGACGTTGTCACGTCAAAAAAAACTATAAATTAAGTCACGAGAACACGCATTGAAACTATCTTGGTGCACTGAAGATGCGACAACTCTGATACTAAACTATATACTGAGAATGTAATTTACGATAATGTGATGGGGGGGAATGGAGGAGTATTTTCAAAGTGTTCCAGTAACACTGAAGTGTCGCAGTAGTAACACTGGTTTCGCATTCNGGGGGGAATGGAGGAGTATTTTCAAAGTGTTCCAGTAACACTGAAGTGTCGCAGTAGTAACACTGGTTTCGCATTCGAGAGGACCCGGGTTCGATTCATGGTCCAGTCATCGCGGTTTTAGTTGTCCAACGTTTTGTCGAAATACGTACACACGGACCGCTTAAACTAATTGTTTAGTGTATGCTCACTGACAAGTGGCGTTCGTCGTTTATGGTTTCTAGTTTCGTAGGCGTCAGTGATCGGAGGTGAGATATCGTTGCTACATATTTTCCAATTGCTCTAATATTGGTGGGCGTGTAACCGGCGATTGTTCTCTTGCACAGTCGTATGACTGCGGCCTGACGGGAGATTTTCACAGCGCTAATTTTGCTGCAGATGAAGCATCACACAGGCATTCAAGTAATTGAAGTGGCCACGACTAAGCTGTAAATGTCACTGGGGATGGCGTGGGTGGTGCCACAGGCCTCCCCTCCTTCCCCTTTGACACCCACTTCCCATGTACACCAGACGAGTTCAATATATCTAAGCGGGTGTTAAACTGGTTCGAGGTTAACCAAGGGGCGGCGTTGTTTGTATAGGGGTAAATGGTGAATCCTGTTTCATCATTAAGTTGTCGTCCAAAACCTTGAATTTAAAGTGCCGAGATTTAAATATGACTGTTATTTCTTGAGCGTGTTAGTGTTTGACGTAGTAGTTCGGCTATGGCATATATTTGTTCATATATTAACTACCGTAGTTAACAAATATTTGATGCATAAACAAGCAACAATATTGTCAATGTACTGGGCGTTAGAAATATAGCTTGAACTACCTCACAGCCAGCTATTATTTCCTGCCTCCTCCTAATTACATAATTGCAACACTTTTTTTTAAAGCTATGTCTTCTTTATCGCAATAATCTTTATGATTCTGGTAATTGGCTTGGCAAATTCTCTAGAACATAGAACAATGCTGGAAGTTGTATATGGTGTGGTAACATAACTTGCATTTAATTTCAGATTAGCTTACATGCTAGGGTAGGAAACTAATCAGAGTTATTCCTGTTGAAAGGCAGACTGATACTCAACGTTATTGGCCGGGCTTTGCACAAAACAGAAATATCATACCTAAAAATAAAAAAAATTACCGCAATTTTTTATTTATTTTGATTTGCCTGTATTTTTAGTTGGATGTTGAAGTTGGGTGTTGGGATTTCCCCTGGAACACAATACTGATTAGGCATATAACTAGCTAATATAAAAATATACAGTTAATAAAAAATATAGAAACTAATTAATTTCGAACATACATAAATTGTAATGTTATACGCTGTACTGAATTATTTGAACAAATGCGAGCTAACTAGTTAAAATTTGTTTAATAAGTATATGCATGTAAAGATACGTATGTTGCTATCAACTGCTGTATAACTTNGCTAACTAGTTAAAATTTGTTTAATAAGTATATGCATGTAAAGATACGTATGTTGCTATCAACTGCTGTATAACTTTAATTTTTCTAATTTAATGGTTCATTGCTGAAATCTAAAATGGTAGTTTATATAACAAATAATTTTTGCACAATGAAAACATAAAAGTTCCAAAAAATGGATAGAAACAAGAGTTAAGGCCTGTAGTTAGTAAAAATGTTCATGCATTTGTTTCCTGTTGTATATANGCTAACTAGTTAAAATTTGTTTAATAAGTATATGCATGTAAAGATACGTATGTTGCTATCAACTGCTGTATAACTGTAATTTTTCTAATTTAATGGTTCATTGCTGAAATCTAAAATGGTAGTTTATATAACAAATTATTTTTGCACAATGAAAACATAAAAGTTTCAAAAAATGGATAGAAACAAGAGTTAAGGCCTGTAGTTAGTAAAAATGTTCATGCATTTGTTTCCTGTTGTATATANCAAAAAATGGATAGAAACAAGAGTTAAGGCCTGTAGTTAGTAAAAATGTTCATGCATTTGTTTCCTGTTGTATATATGTGAACGTAGATACTGTTGGCGTATCTGTACCGACGTGAGCGAAAGCCGCTTCTCCGTTTCTTACTTATGACCTCTCGTCGGAGAGCATTTCCGAGGGACGGTGGGGCGAAAACTAATCACCCGGCTACATTAAATAATTGCCTTGAAGCGGTTACCTGACGTCATGAGAAATTTTAACNGGTAAAGAGTAATCTCACGAACGAGTTACGGGAACCGTGGCTTCCGGTCTCATGACAGCACAGTCCCACGGTAGCATGAGTTCGGCGGCAGAAGTACAGTGAATCGCAGAATAATGTTCGGCTGGTGCTGGTGTGTAGACTAACGGATAGCAGCGGAGAGGATCTGTAGCCGGCGACGAGGCAAAGCGAACAAGTGGGGCGACGGTGGTATTTTCAGTGTGGAGGCATCGACCCGCGTGTTAAAGGAGACTGCGGGGATTGATAGAGGTGCTTCCAGGCCAGTGCTGCGGCGGGAGTCTTGTGAATCAAAGGCGATGATATCAAGGGTAGGAGTTCACTCTTTGTTTGTACAATTTTATGTATTCTTTAAAGTGTTGAACTAAATTGTTTTTGCTGACGAGTTCCTAATTTTTTTTTAATATAGTAAATAACCCTAAAACACATTTGTATTGAGAACTTTAATTTCAGTGATGGCTGAATTCTGAGATGTGTATTTTTTTTAAGCATTAGTTAAAATTAGGCAAGTGTAGCTCCGGCATCTATCCCGTTACAAATACGGCTACACAAAGTTACTTCTAACAGTAATTCATCTAATGAATACGGTTCATGCTTGCTGCTCTGCATATCTTCCCTTGCCTCGACCAGCTCGGGCGAGCAACTAAGTATGTCAAGGTCAAGCTAGTAACCCGGGGAGTGTTGTGAGATTTACAAAGGCATGCCGCCGCGCGTACGGCTCTCTGCCGCGATAAGCCTATCTGGACTCGCGTGCTCTTGTCCTTGGGCGGATAGAATTTCTGGGGTTATCTTTGCAAGAATGTTCTGGTCATCGNACTAGAGTTGAGGGGGGGGGGGACATTCTAGATCGGGTCAGTGAAACTATTTTAGTCGCGACGGACCTCCGAGTCGAGACTTTTTTTGAGTGTTTGGAGGATTGCGCAACCTTAAGAATGTCTGACCAAAATACAGTGATACGCATTTCAATTACAATTGATAGACATTAAAAATTGCCCTCGCTGAGAATAACAAGAATATTAAGTAGTTTGTTGTAAATGATAGTCTCGTGAGTAAATTTAAAAAATAATTCTCTTAAGTTAAGTTCTCCGTCCCTCACGAACTCTGATACGCCCATGGCGTCTTCTATGTTCGCTTGGTATGTGGTGGCGTTCTCATGCAAATAATCACGATCGTTGTGCTGTTCACTGTCCATCCAGCCAGGATAACTGCGAACTGTAAAGTTTTATTAATCCATGCGTTTATTAACCGAGTGTAGTTACAGTCGTTGGACCATTGTAGACGTGACAAACATCGGAAAAGCTTTGTAGGCTAGCGTGTTTGTGGGTGCCACAGTTTTTCTTCTTTGCCTGGGGTGGTTGCAGCTTCTCATCGGGGGTTTCTCTCTTAATATGTTGTTTTGAGCTTTTTTTTTCTTTCACTCCCTTTTATTTTTCTCTCTCTCTCTCGCTATCAGAAGCAATTGTCGAGCAATGTATTGTTAAGACGCCAGTGGGGCGTATGTGAGTTCGTAGGGATGGAGGTCTGAAATAAAAATAAAAGAAAGTTTGGTTTTAAGTTTATCACATCTATTATATAAATCATTAGACTATCTCTCTCCACTATTACTCAAGTCTTTCTCAATGTGTGTATATTGGCTGTAGTGACTTAATTCACACATTATTTACACCTTAAGTCTGTCTATTGCCATCATTCCAAATGTCTTGCACGCACACATCCAATTAACTAGTCCTTCTCGCCATTCTTCACTGCACCGATGCTCGTAGTCCGCAGACTTCACACCCGCTGGTAACTTATTTCGTCGCCTATCNCTCGCCATTCTTCACTGCACCGATGCTCGTAGTCCGCAGACTTCACACCCGCTGGTAACTTATTTCGTCGCCTATCGTCGCTCTGCTGGCTTATCTTCGCACACGTGTCGCAGAAGTTCTCACAAACCTCAACTCCCAATTGTAGGCTCGTAGGCCTGTCGCGGCTTAGTCTCGATGGCCCGATCTGGAAGGTTCCCCGCTCCCCTAGTCTCGATGAGAGGAAAGGGAATGAACTAGAACATTCTTTCAGATAATCTAAAATTCAATCCTCTGAAGGCCAGGAGCGTGCGAGTTGCGATAAAATTATCGCGGCGGCACGCCTTTGTAAATCACCGCGCACTCAGGTTACTAGCCAAGACTTTGTGCACTCCTCTCGCACGACCGGGACGGACAATTGGAGCGATGCAGACCAGCGAGCACTTAACAGTATTGTTTATTTTGTTGTCTCGTTCTTTCATTCGTACATCTAAAGATTCCTGTATTATACCATGCTGCCAGTTGCAATCGATACTCCTCTCTACGTAGCACTCTGAACTTTAAAACCACGCAGTTTCCACGATCGTGTAAATTTGTAACTCGCAAGAGTATAACCTCCCACTCACCGTGTCGTGTTGAGGTTAACCAGGATCTTGGCGTGGACGCCCACTTGGCTAGACATTTCGGATCGAAGTTGACTTCAGTTTCGGTCCGGGCGACAGGAGCGAGCTTCCAGACNACGCCCACTTGGCTAGACATTTCGGATCGAAGTTGACTTCAGTTTCGGTCCGGGCGACAGGAGCGAGCTTCCAGACTGCGTCCAAATGCCCTTTCGCAGCGACGCGTGTCTGAATGTTTCAATGTTGTCCAGTCATGGTTATGTTCCCAAGGACAACGCGCCGCATTCTTGTGAACTCTGTTTAATATTTTGCAAACTAACTATTTCTCATTAGGCATTGCAAACGCACACATTCCACCCCTCCTTATCATTCATATTATTACTTAATTCTTATTAGTAGAATTTAACAGAAAATAAACGTATATGGTAACAAGTACATAACGATTGTGATACACAGCATGTTTAGGAAACAACAGACACAAACATGGCGATTTTCCAAAGTTTTTATTTGAGAAAGTGTGAAGACTATACTTACCGTTAGGAGAAATATTTTGCAACGCTCAGATCTTTGAAGATTGGTGAAATTTCATACAAATAAACTATATAGTTGAAATTCAATTACTTACGGGTTATACCATAGATATTACTGTTTTTTGGCCTACTTTCCGAAGGAAGGAAAGACTTAAGAGATCACTTTCCTGTCTATGTGTGGCTATGTTTGTCTGTCCGAGCGTGTTTGTGTCCCCCCTATTTCAATTTTTGATCGCGTGGACAGTGTTTCATCTGTGTACACGTATTGTACTAAGTAAGGACACCTTACATTGATGTTTTTTGACCTCTAGCCACTTAAAATGGCGGGCATTCTAAAATTTAGGGCGATGTGTCCTATCTCAGAAGCCATTCAACCGATTTTAACGAAATTTTGTATGCTAGCAGCGCAAGTTGTAAGAATTAAATTCAGAGGTGAATATTGTTGGTTTGCCATTTTGTAAAATAGTGCGACATGAATAAAGTTTTTGTCAAATCTCGGGAAACAATTGGCCGATTTCTACCAACTATGGCAGACGCGTAGTACTGCGGTAGGGTATATTAACTGATATGTTTTAGCGATATAGCTATATAACTGATATGTTATATAGTTGAAACAATGTAATTCTCATGAAACTAGATATGATGGCTGTATATATTACAACAGTCAAATGTGTACACACAATCTTATTTACCGCAGTTTTATAAAATAGTATCATTTGACAAATTAAAATTACATAATCTCCAAAAAAAACTACAGATATCTACCAGATTTGGCAAACAATTAGCACAATGGCAGGCTATGTAAACTGACAAATTAAGAGTGTGTCGGAAAGACATATTTTCAAAATGGCTGTGATATAAACATTTTTGCTCCTAAGTTTTATCCACGAAACCGTAAAACCAATTTTAACTTAACTTTGTATGCCTATAGTAAGTTATATCCATCAAAATTGTCTATAAAATGCCTTATTTCTTCGCCATTTTGTAAGATAGCTCCTTATGAAAAATATTTTTTTGTATTTGATCTCTGGAAACAATCAAAAGATTTTATTTTTTCAAGTTTGGTGAAGTAGTTCTGTGGTAGGCTATATTAATTTATAAGTTTGGAGTACGCAGGTCTCTTATTTTCTGAATGGAGCATATACATTTTAGCTTAGTGTGCTATATCTACGAAACTATGAAACATATATAAATTTAACTTTGTATATTGTATCTCTGATAATAATCGAATGTGCTAATATGTAAACTTTTTGCCCTCCATTTATGAAGGTCGTGACATGATCAATGGAGGTTTTATACAATTTCTTGAAAATCAATTAACCTATATGCTTAAACCAATCAATCTATATGCTACCAGGAATGCTCCTTTGCCGGGTTTTTTTTTTGCAGAGTAATATCAGGTTAGTAAACTGAACATTGTTATATTTGCGGAATAATTTTACTAATTTCCACAATTTTTCACACCTACAGAAGGCCAAGTAAAGTTACCGGATTTAAATGAGATCAGACAAAGATTTAAAATTGGTGGCGATATAAATATTTTCACACACTTGGCATATCTATTTAACAATTTCCGTCAAAATTTTAATGCTGTTATCTATTACAAACATCGTGTACCGAGCCTATTTTTAAGCAATTTTGTAAGATAGCCCCATTCNATTTTAATGCTGTTATCTATTACAAACATCGTGTACCGAGCCTATTTTTAAGCAATTTTGTAAGATAGCCCCATTCAAGAAAATGAGGTTTTTATGCCATTACTCGGAGACCAATCTACAGATTTCAGTCAGATTTTTCACACGAGTAGCGTTATGGTAGGCCATGTAAACTTGGTGTTTTAGTGGCTCACACTTATTTTCAAAATGACAGAGTAAATATTTCAGGTTAGTGAACCCTATCATCCAAAATTACGCTGATTACATTCGAAGTTGATGCTCCAAATCCTACTTCTGTTATGCAGTTGATTGTAAACTAGCTTTGGTTTAAGAGTTTCTGCATTCGAATCCCGGGTAATTCACTCGTATATTTTANATGCAGTTGATTGTAAACTAGCTTTGGTTTAAGAGTTTCTGCATTCGAATCCCGGGTAATTCACTCGTATATTTTAATTGTCTTTGTACCGTTACACGTGTTCTGGTTTCATCTCTAATGATATTGCTGTCAATGAGACGTCAACGACTACCTACCATCTAAGCTTTCAAGAACTTCACTAAAATTTATTTGCACCCACGCAGAGTAAAGTAGGCTCATTAGTTATCAGTAACTTCTTGTTTTTACTGTGAATTGTCAGCAGGAAATATTTTGTTTGCCGTAATTGTGACCACAGGGGAGCTCCAAAGACTTGCTTGCAGTTCCTACATCGGGGCGAGTGACTACACTCTACGACGGTCACGTAATAACAAAGTTTTGCAAGGTTAATGGAACACCTGCGCTTGCGAGGCTTCGCCAGTTACCCAGACCTTCCTTGTCTCCCGTGTGACCAACAGTCAACTTCGTTAAGACTTCGCTTACTACTCTAGTTTTCTTGTTGAAATTGACGTATGATTAAGCGCACAGATTGCTCTATCTTGCATTTCACATCCCTTTCCTGTATTGTGGAATGTATAATACCTAATTATTGAAGTGTCCGTTGGATATATTTGAATTAGTGTGTGTTCGTAAAATTATAAGTTCAGTCTCAAGTGTTGGTAATTGTGATAAAAGCATGAAACTAGTAAATTTTATGTAAGACGAATTTCCATGGTGTTATAGTTCTTAGTAGACTTCCTAAAGAAAAGATNGTTGAAATTGACGTATGATTAAGCGCACAGATTGCTCTATCTTGCATTTCACATCCCTTTCCTGTATTGTGGAATATTTTATACCTCATTATTGAAATGTCCGTTGGATATCTTTGAATTAGTTTGTAGTCGTAAAATTAGAAGTTCAGTCTCACGTGTTGGTAATTGTGATAAAAACATGAAACTAGTAAATTTTATGTAAGACGAATTTCCATGGTGTTATAGTTCTTAGTAGACTTCCTAAAGAAAAGATNCTGAGCAACCATTTAACCTATTTAAACCATATTTGATTTTTTGACAGTGAACCATGTCAGCAATTAATTTAGAAACTATTTTCATCCTCGGCAATTTTGGAAAGTAGCACAACATGGAAAAAAAAAAAAAAACTCGTATCTGAAACTACTCGAAAGATTCCCTCCAAATTTGGCATGTAAATAATACTATGGTAGGCCATGTAAATAAAGCAAATTTAAATGATCACTTTGGTTTTAAAATGCCGGCCATACAAATATTTAATTTATTATACCTACCATATCGTTTGACAAATTTCAACAACCAAACTTGGTGCGCTGAAAGTATCAATTGCAAGCATCAAATATGGAAATACATAACCACTTTTGTCCTTCATTTTGTGAGGCAGTGTAAAATGAATTGATAAATTTATATCTCGAGAATGATTCAACTAAATCCTACGAAATTTGCAAACAAGTAGTACTGCGGCAGGCGATGTAAAACAGCATGCTGCAAATCACATTTATATATTCAGAATTACGGCTGTGTAAACATTTCATCCAAATGTATGGTGAAAGGCATCCTAATCTGACGCCCAGCTCACGTCAAACGATACGAAGAACATGTACACATCTCCTAAACCATGATATACATTTAAATTAAACTTTGTATGCTGGATGTATATCTATTACAAAATCGAATGTGTTAATAGTGTGTATTGCCAGCAAATTAAATAAAAATAGTGCCATATGAAAAATAAGTTTTTTAGTCATGTTTAGGGAAACAATTGGCTCCTGCCAATTTTTGTTGACATAGTTTGCACGTTTTTTGTCACGAAGTGATTGGGAATTCCACAATACGAGTGTGACGAAATACTTCTACGGGCGAGATGCTACAACACGATGTGTCGGTACGTGTCGATGCAAATCCTCACATGGGTACGCGTGAACTTTCCAGGTTCGTAGGAATAAGTAAAACAAGTGTGTTACGGATACTGCGCCGGCGGAAATCCCACCCGTATCACGTGGCTCTTAATCGGGCATTACATGAAGGGGATTTCCAGCAGTGTGTGGAGTTTTGTAGGTTTGTTCGGATGTCTGTAAGGGATGACGGCAATTTTCTGAAGAACATACTATTTATCGATTGAAGCGACCTTCACAAACCATGGGCGTGTAAATGTACGAAATATGCACTACTGGGCAAAGGAGGATCCGCGTTGGGTCCGGCACGTGGAGCACCAGCTACAGTAAAAAGTGAACATGTGGTGTAGAATAGTTGGAGACTGTCATCATACTATTAAAAATATTATAAATGCGCAANTAAAACAAGTGTGTTACGGATACTGCGCCGGCGGAAATCCCACCCGTATCACGTGGCTCTTAATCGGGCATTACACGAAGGGGATTTCCAGCAGTGTGTGGAGTTTTGTAGGTTTGTTCGGATGTATGTAAGGGATGACGGCAATTTTCTGAAGAACATACTATTTATCGATTGAAGCGACCTTCACAAACCATGGGCGTGTAAATGTACGAAATATGCACTACTGGGCAAAGGAGGATCCGCGTTGGGTCCGGCACGTGGAGCACCAGCGACAGTAAAAAGTGAACATGTGGTGTAGAATAGTTGGAGACTGTCATCATACTATTAAAAATATTATAAATGCGCAAGTCTCTCTGTGTGTGCGTTTGTTACCACTCAGCTCCATAACGGCTTAACGGATTTTGGTGAAATCTGGTATGGAGGTACTTTAGGTCCTGGAATAGAACATAGGATACTTTTTATCCCGGAAAATTGTACGGTTCCGGTGGAATAACAACAAAACATAATTCTCCAACGGCTGGGAACGTGACCGAAATATTTTTTTCCTCGGGTGTCAGAGTTTATCAGACCGCCCAAGGACCTCTGAAATGGCTTAACGACTGCTATCAATCGATGGCAACCGGGACCGAATATTTAACGTTCCCTTCGAAGCCCTGAAGCTCTCAGATGTTATGCCACTAAACGGTCACCCATCCAAATGTGTGCCGCTGGGAACGTTGCTTACCTTCGGTGATCGATTAAGATCTCTCAGCCAAGCCCAAAAAGTAGTACCTAGGTACACTTATTTCTAAAGCTATAACTTCATGAAACTCGCGTTTTGATTTTCACACATCGACGCTGGAAAGCGGAAATGTGGTAACTAAGCGATAGTTGCACAGATAAACTCAAAAAACAATACCCTACTTCTTGGCTATCGGGTAAAAAATATTTCCTTTTGGGTTGCTGAAATCAGTTAAAAGCGTAGGCCAACATAGTATAATTTTATAATTCTGATTTCACATAAATGAATCATCTTTTCCCAATTAATTTATTAGTCTATCACTGTAAAACTCAATTTTACCCGGGAGAAGCCTGGCTGGTTCGCTAGCAGGGCCATACTTAATTCAAGGGACATTGACCGGCTGTACGTACGCCCATGTCCTCGGAGACTTTACCGGTACTTTTGGAAGACATACCACTCGNCTATCACTGTAAAACTCAATTTTACCCGGGAGAAGCCTGGCTGGTTCGCTAGCAGGGCCATACTTAATTCAAGGGACATTGACCGGCTGTACGTACGCCCATGTCCTCGGAGACTTTACCGGTACTTTTGGAAGACANACTTAATTCAAGGGACATTGACCGGCTGTACGTACGCCCATGTCCTCGGAGACTTTACCGGTACTTTTGGAAGACATACCACTCGACATACGTCGTGGTATGTGGTTTCAGCATGGTGTTTGTCCTGCGCATTTTGCTTTGGTGGAGAGACTAGTGATAAATGAAACGTTTGGAAACCGGTGGTGTTGTAAGATGGCCACTGGCCAGCTCGCTCCCCCGACCTTGTACCTCTCAATTTTATGGAGCACTGAAATATAAGGTGTGCAACACGTTTCCTACAACGCAAGAAGACATGCAGGAATGCATTGTGGCAGCTTGCAGAGGCACTACGTCAGAAAAACTTCTAGCCGCTCGTTGTTCGCTGCAGATGTTGTCGAATTTAAACACATCGAACACATGCTGTGANGAAGCTCTCAGATGTTATGCCACTAAACGGTCACCCATCCAAATGTGTGCCGCTGGGAACGTTGCTTACCTTCGGCGATCGATTAAGATCTCTCAGCCAAGCACAAAAAGTAGTACCTAGGTACACTTATTTCTAAAGCTATAACTTCATGAAACTCGCGTTTTGATTTTCACACATCGACGCTGGAAAGCGGAAATGTGGTAACTAAGCGATAGTTGCACAGATAAACTCCAAAAACAATACCCTACTTCTTGGCTATCGGGTAAAAAATATTTCCTTTTGGGTTGCTGAAATCAGTTAAAAGCGTAGGCCAACCTAGTATAATTTTATAATTCTGATTTCACATAAATGAATCATCTTTTCCCAATTAATTTATTAGTGTATCACTGTAAAACTCAATTTTACCCGGGCGAAGCCTGGCTGGTTCGCTNAAAAACAATACCCTACTTCTTGGCTATCGGGTAAAAAATATTTCCTTTTGGGTTGCTGAAATCAGTTAAAAGCGTAGGCCAACCTAGTATAATTTTATAATTCTGATTTCACATAAATGAATCATCTTTTCCCAATTAATTTATTAGTGNGTAGGCCAACCTAGTATAATTTTATAATTCTGATTTCACATAAATGAATCATCTTTTCCCAATTAATTTATTAGTGTATCACTGTAAAACTCAATTTTACCCGGGCGAAGCCTGG
This sequence comes from Clitarchus hookeri, assembly GCA_002778355.1. Lineage (NCBI taxonomy): Eukaryota > Metazoa > Arthropoda > Insecta > Phasmatodea > Phasmatidae > Clitarchus > Clitarchus hookeri. The sequence goes on from NQII01001599.1 coordinate 324,387, forward strand.
CTGGTTCGCTAGCAGGACCAAACTTAATTCAAGGGACATTGACCGGCTGTACGTACGCCCATGTCCTCGGAGACTTTACCGGTACTTTTGGAAGACCTACCACTCGACATACGTCGTGGTATGTGGTTTCAGCATGGTGGTTGTCCTGCGCATTTTGCTTTGGTGGAGAGACTAGTGATAAATGAAACGTTTGGAAACCGGTGGTTGTTGTAAGATGGCCAGCTCGCTCCCCCGACCTTGTACCTCTCAATTTTGTGGAGCACTGAAATATAAGGTGTGAAACACGTTTCCTACAACGCAAGAAGACCTGCAGGAATGCATTGTGGCAGCTTGCAGAGGCACTTCGTCAGAAAAACTTCTAGCCGCTCGTTGTTCGCTGCAGATGTTGTCGAATTTAAACACATCGAACACATGCTGTGAAAAGACCTAATGTGAAGCGTTTCAACCATAACTGTGCTCTTTCATACTATGCATGCGGATGAGATTGCATTTCTCCTGTGAATGGTTTGTTCTGTTTTTGTTGTGCATCCGCACGCACTCGTTACTCAGTAAAGTTAATTATTAGGAAACAAGTCTCCTGAATTACGTTGAAATCTGAATAAATTGCAATGTATTGATATCAGACTTTAACTCACATTGCCCGTTTTCCCTTAGTTTCGGTGCTGTCACTTGTCCAATATCGTATTCCATGCCCCTTGCCCATTAAGGTAAGCGCTACGCTGCTATAAGGAAGCGGTCCCGCCAGGATGAGTCACGGCGCGTCACATTCTGTAGTGTAACTAAAAATAAATTTGAACTAAAAAAAAACTAGGCCTAAGATTTTTGGATGTTTTGCACTATGATTATTCGAACCGACCCACTGTGCAGCGTTGCGTACTTCCCCACCCTCCCGGCGGCCTGCGTGACTCATGCCTCTGCAAGGCCCGAATCCATCCTCGGATGATTTAATGTTAGGAGGGAAAGGGCGGGGAGGGGGGAACCTGACGTGTCTGATAGATATTTCTGGACGACTTGACAACGAACGCAAATTTGTTAGTTGATTTTGCCAAAATTTTGCAGGTAAAATTGACATGATCACGAGTTTGTAGTTTNAGGGGGGAACCTGACGTGTCTGATAGATATTTCTGGACGACTTGACAACGAACGCAAATTTGTTAGTTGATTTTGCCAAAATTTTGCAGGTAAAATTGACATGATCACGAGTTTGTAGTTTTATTGTCTGCACTGCTGTGCAAGGTCAATAGCTAGTAGGGCATATAGGTACTTACAGAATTTTCTTTTTTAAATCCTTAACATGCTAGAAAAACAAAAAATTCAATATGGTGGAAAAATACTCTTGAGGCTGTCGGCTCCGTACCAGCGNTCCTTAACATGCTAGAAAAACAAAAAATTCAATATGGTGGAAAAATACTCTTGAGGCTGTCGGCTCCGTACCAGCGGTCACTTAAGAAACTTCAGATTCAGCACAGGTGGAGATGCTATGTTACTAAACAAGTGGTTCTCGAATTTTCCTTTGCCTTGGGTCACTTATGTGTAGAATGTCAATATAACAAGGACCACCCGCCTAAAAACTTTAACCATTAAAATAAAGGATGTACACGGTAAAGTGAGCACTTGGAAATCAACCTTTGAAAAATGTCGCTGCCCCTACCTGCCTATATTTTAACTAGCACAATGTCTCGCATGCGCNAAAGTGAGCACTTGGAAATCAACCTTTGAAAAATGTCGCTGCCCCTACCTGCCTATATTTTAACTAGCACAATGTCTCGCATGCGCCCAGTTAAGTTGATAACGGCGGGAGGAAAGGAGTTCCATGTCTTAACGTTGAAGTGTTCGTAAAACATTTGTTGATACTGAAATTATTTAATTTTCTATTTAAGCGTGCCCTATAAGGCTAACGGGAATATTTCTGCTCCCATCCTTCATGTTTAAACTTCTGGGGTGGTTGCAAAAATTTCATGGTCATCGTTATCGTCTCCATCAGCACGACTATGGTTGGAGGGAACCTTCTGGGTCAGGCCAGCTGGCCTATAAAGCCGCGGCGGGCCTCATTCGACAGTCAGAAGTATTGAGCGGCCTTCAGCGCTAAGTGTGCAGAACCCGCGAAGCGACCAGCGGGAGTGAAGATTGAGAAAATCAATACAGTGGAGAGCGTCTGGCGGGACTTGGGTAAATAGTGATAGATATTTGTAATGATGGCAATAGTTTGGTTGAACACGCGTAAACAATGTGTGGAATTGACAAACAACTTTTGACAGTGATTGGATCTTAAATATTGGGATTGACATTAAATATAGCATTCATTGCAATACTAGAGATATGTAGTAAAGTGTTATAAACAATTGCTGTGTGTATTTTTATGTATTACATAAATAAGGGAATTAAATTTATTTTTAATTCTTATTAAGACTTCTATCCCTTACGAACTCTTATACTCCGTTGGNCATAAATAAGGGAATTAAATTTATTTTTAATTCTTATTAAGACTTCTATCCCTTACGAACTCTTATACTCCGTTGGAAATGTAACAGTATTTCATAAACTGGGCCAGAAGCGTACTCTACTAGCTTGACACTAAACAATAAAAATTAAAATATTCCATGAGAGAACGGGCATGTCTAAAATTTACATTAAAAGGTAGAAAAAGAGGTTGAAGGTACGTTCATAATGGGAATTTTTGCTTTGTTTTGGTTACTAATAATAAAAATACCTTTAAAAAAAAAACTAATTTCGCAGGCTTTATAGTTACGCTTCATTATCAGGATTTGTTGTGTGTTGGATGTTGAATTATTTCGTATAACTGAACAGAATAATGTACTGCTATAAGGCAGTCTACTGCGTAGTATCCATAAGATTCACAGTAACGCCACGTCAATTGTAGACAGGGCTCTAGCGTGTCCGTTAACAGATAAGCTCTTAGAGCAGAGACTTTTTCGAAGGTTGCTTTTGAAAGTGCCTACTTAGTTAACCGTTGACATTTTACAGTTCCATCTATTGAATAAAATGCACATCTTGAGCGAGAAGGCGAGGCTCAAGAGTCATAACTTCCCTCTCCCTTTTACTCTTGTACGAAGTGTGAAATATTTTGTGTGTATCTGCAAAAACGATTATTGCTTGGTAAACTTATTTGTCTTAATATAAGCTTTCTTATCTAGAAGTGTGATGCTTTTGTTAAATTTCGTACAGCTTGCACATTTCAATACCAACCTTTCCCCAGAATACCGAGTGGGAGTTTTAAAAACGTAAAATTCACAAAAAAGNAGCTTGCACATTTCAATACCAACCTTTCCCCAGAATACCGAGTGGGAGTTTTAAAAACGTAAAATTCACAAAAAAGTGTTTTAAGTGCCATAAGCTCGGTGTTAGTGTTGAACGTTGCAGTATAATGCATATGAAATGTATATTAAGTTTAGTTTTAACACGGGCATGGCTACATTATCACGTATAAAAAACCTCACAAAAACCAAACCATAGTTTTTGAAAGTCGTTCTATAGAAAATAGTTAGTAGCCATTTAAGAAGTCTGTATTGAGAGATTTGGGCTGCTCTTCACGAGGTCTTGAGAGCCGATGGGGAAATGAGGTGAGAATGGAGCAACGTCAGAAAGCAAGGGCGGGGGAAACGGGAGATCCCCGAGAAAACCTGCCAACCAGTGGCATCGTCCGGAACGATTCCCACTTGCGAAAATCCGGGAGTGACCCGGCCGGGGATTGAGCCCGGTTCGCCTTCAAGGAAGGCGAGCAGGTTAAGCGGTCAGCCACCATGGCCCCAGCAAGTCTGTGTATAACTTGATCTTTCACCTCGTCTAGGCAAGCTGCCATTTTGCACGCCTCAGACATGTCCTTTAAATGCATTTAATAAATCTCTAAACGTATCCTAATTAAGAAGCTTTACAACTTATACCCCTCACAACCAAACTTCGCGTATGAAAAGATTCTAGAAAATCGAAAAGTTAATTTTTTTCCTTTTATAAATAACTAACTTTTCAGTTTGCATNCGCGTATGAAAAGATTCTAGAAAATCGAAAAGTTAATTTTTTTCCTTTTATAAATAACTAACTTTTCAGTTTGCATCTATAGAAGTATTACGTAGACAGTAGAATGGTTTGCCAAGTCCGTAGAATTGAACTAATATTCTGTTTACACAAGTGTGTGTAATTTTGTTCTACCTAGTTTATTTTCGGACATTATAAATTTAACATTTGGTTAGATGTTGCCAACGGTTCATATATTTAGGATGATTCAGCACAATTCAAGATGAATTTTTAGTAACGTGGGGTAACTTTCATACTTAGATTTTATTAAATACAGTAACCTGACTATGAAGAGTGATACCAATACACATTGCAAAGATTACAAAAAAAAAATCTAAATACGGTTGCAAAGTTTGTACTATGGTAATTTTCCTCATTAAGAAAATGTTAGAACGTTGGAAGTTTTGGTTTTTTTTTTTTTTTGCTCGGTTATGCAGGAATGATTAAAAATACTAAGCTAAATAAGATTGGGCCCCTAAAATTGAGTTCCGGATAACTAAGATTTAAGTCTTGGTAATTGAGGACGGAAGAATAATAATATAAGCTAGGATAATTTTTGTTTTTCAATTCGTTAATATTTAGGGAGCTTTACATTGCCACAGTTCATTTTGTTTCTCAGAGGTGTAAATATGCTTGCGTAAAAGGCAGAATGTTTAACATTGTCTGCAATTTTTAGTAGGCCTACTTCGTGAAATAAAATTTACATTTTCTCAGATCAGTTTATTACATAAGATTTTTTCCCATATACACGAGAAACGTCTAAATCTCCCAGACACATTTTGTTCTGGAGGTTATGGCGATCTCCTAGGTTTCATAGTTTATATAAAACACGAATGCCATACTTTCGCAACCTGTTTTATCTACATACATGTTAAGACAGATACACCTTTATAACTTAAATTTGCAGGGTTTCCGATCTGAAAAAAACAATACTTGGCCTACACATTTTTATTCAGTACACAAAAAGGTTACGTGCCTATGTAAATCATCATAATTTACTACCCAAAAATACCACGTTTTACGTCCACGGGAAAGTGTTGCGTGATGCGTGTTATGCGAAGTCTTCGTAATCCCGGCCCTAGTGTTTAGCCATGTTTAAAATTTTAATCACTCAATTTATTCCAGTTCTTGTCTTACATGCATAAGGATAGGAATTGGCATATTACGCTAATTTCTAAGTTTACTTCATCGATGTATGAATACCGATAAGATTGAAAACAAAACATATCTTCAACTTTCGTAAAACTGAAACACAAATGAAAATTTCATAAGAACTTAGTCTTACCGACAGTTGAAAGTGTTTAATGACTATTTAGCAAATTAATTCACATAACAAATTCGTTGCAAAACAGAACCAAAAAATTGGAATATAAGAAGTATTTACCACAGGAGTTGTTTCCTATATATAAATTTCAATTTATAGTTATAAAATAGTGAAAAAAAATAATTTAGACAAAATTTTTCTATGCTCTTGCACTAACACATCCATTTCGCACACTAATATTCATAGAAATAGGTTATTTTAGTTTCTTTAACTTTCTGTTAACAAATTTTTTACCGAAACTAAAATTGAAGTGGTCATTTGAAATTTATTTTCGGTATAGTTTTTTCACGGTTTCTTCAAACTTTTGGAACAAACCTTTCAAAAATCACCCCACGTATGACGTGGTTGGTACGTTCCTAAATATGGCTTTTATCAAAAGATTGTTTACTTGTGTTAACCGAAAAGGAGCTTATTTTTGGTTAAATTGAACATGTACTTATATTTTACCAATAAACTATAATATTTATAATTCGAAGTAAAACAGAGGGAAAATAAATGTTGGTAAAGGCTAGTAAGAAATCGTTATGTTAAATATTACTATACGCAGAGTGGGCACGAATGTGGTGTGTAGTCAATTGTAACACCTAATGTTACTGTAAGAGTAGGGTAAAATATATACTAGCATGAAGGAATGGGATGGACAATTTTGCTTTTCACTACTAACACAGAGTTCTGGCCTGGAGTTCGTATATACCCGGCTCAACAGGACAGAATTATTTTGCAGCAACGTAGAACAACTTACACATGCCTTACCATGAGTTTGCGTTTTCGAAAATTGTCTCAGATGGTTTCAGTTAACTGGAAACAACATACACGTACACTCGGACCTCTACTGCAAGGTACATAAATGAAAATATCCACAGAGACTTAGGAAAAATATGTAAAATTTAATTGCAACGAAAAATGTTTATTTCTGGCCCCAGTGCTTTGAGAAACTGATCTGTGCCAAAACCATTATAAAATAAACTTAACTTTAAATTGAGCTTGGATTTGTGTGGCCTTACAGTTAGCCTCTCTCGTGATGGCATCTCTTTTAAATTCAAATGTGTTTATTACATAGTTCCTTAAATCTTAAAGAAATGAAATTAATTCAAATGAGTTCTCAAATTAGCTCCCGAAGACTTCGGAAACTTTACAGGGTTCCGTAGGCAAATAAAAATGTTTGCGCAACTCGTATAATTCTAGTCCAAGATAGCGACACCAGCAAAAAAAAATAATTTCCTAAAATAAATAAAATTTCAACGTTGTGTCTGCGGTAGAAAACTGTAAATTACGTAGCAGAAATATTATTTCATAGCAGCATCTTAAAGAAATCACGTACGTTGGACTCGCCAGCTATCCTCCTTAATGCCGGGACGTCTGCAGTATCTTCCCTTATCAGGCTCTTGGGACTGTGGTGCACTTTATACAGTTCATTCCGTACCAATTACCACTTAGCGGTAGTTCTAACTTGACTTTAAATATCCACGTAGGAAGCGCGCACAAACTTTACTTCTCACATTCTCAGTTTCGTATAACTTCAGTGAAGTTTGCCAGTTCTCGAAAAGAATTGCGGTTGCAATGTATCCCTCCGCCACAGCGTTTCTGTGGGTGAAGAAAACTATCTTTGTAAACAAACTCTAATAATCCAATGGCAGACGACAACTTCAGTTCAGTACTCTGCTACTATAGGTAGTTGCCATTCCCACCTGTTTTATTTTTATGACCACGTAATGTACTTGTTATGAGTAAGTTTATTTTATTGGTAAGGTGAGGAACTCTATTTAAAAGTCTTTCATGAGACTTGATTGTTTTGCGGTTCTTGTTAAGTGTGTGGCAATTTGAGCTTGCATCGTTTCGATGATGCAGTGGAAATTGTTCGTGCGGAAATAACGTTGAAATTACTAACTTGAAAGTTGTAACTTACTCGAATAAAAAATATGTGAAAAAACTTGTTCATACCAAAGCAAGAAATATTGAAAAATTTTAGTGAAGTTAAACTAGCACATAAAAATGGGATATATTTAATGTAATGAAATGCACGAAAAGGGCTTCTCTTTACGCCACGTAAATTTCAAATCCTCAAGCAAGAACAAAACGTGATAAATAAGTCACTGTTAATACCGTCGTGCGAAATGCACAATGTAAACTTTTTAACAAATTTTTCACACGTAAAAATAGTTAAATTTTCAGTGAAATAAATTATGGTATAAAGGCATTTTTAAAGGCCAGAAAATTTGTAACAATTTCGAAAAACCTTATTTACAAAACACGCAAACTTACTGTTCACCTCGTAATCCCTAAACACGTGGCGAGCCTTGGATGATTACTTCACTAAAATCACTTTTGCCGGCCACTGATACGAAATAATTTATTTGCTGTCTTGTTCAAGTAACAAAACATTTGAGCGGTTTCTTGAAACCAGCAAATGTAAACGTCACAACGTAAATACTTTGTCGCTCGCTCCTAATGGCCAAGGAAAATGGCGGACCAAAGCACACAACAAACCCTTTTATAAAGCGCCAGACACGTGTCTATATTTCATTTCACTGAAGAGACTGTTCTAAAAAGGCACCTACAACGAACCACATTAAGAAATATGCAAATAAAAAATAATTAACAGCATATATAACATTCAGACACCACAAGCAAGGAATTCTCGCATAGATAAATAATGACAGAAGAGTTAAAAGGCAATGGCATTCACCAGGCGGATGGATAAGTTTTCGTAAACGTAATGTTCGCATTGTCTACCATAATACTTCTAAATGTTGTTAAAGCCCTTGTCACATAACTCAAAATTGTAATTATTCTAAGAGCATAATTTAAACCATATATGTTGTAATTATAATTAGTTCTTATAATGTTTATTGCCGAGCGAGTACTACATTCTCCCATAAATATTGCAAAGATTGCCAACATAACACTCATACCGCAATAATCATCAGCTGACACAGTACTTTGCAAATGGGGGCGTTTACTGTTTACATGCTGTCTAGGTTTGTCACAACGTCTTACAAAATTTACTGAAGTTACTTATATGAAAAGGTGAATATGAAACTGTATAGTGTCTTCGCCCCCC
>NQII01001599.1:332855-349708 GCA_002778355.1 Clitarchus hookeri
ATTTTTTCCACATCTGGCATTCTGTATTATTTATTGTCACGTACTCGTTGAGAAATTAAGAAATCAAATGTCTGCCAAGCCAAAACCCACTGTGTCAGCGTCCTGCCTGGCGGAAACAAGACGGCTTGAAAACTTCTACCACATACTTAAAACGCCACTTTCAAACCTCGTGCTAATCGCGAGGGGGCTGCATTACATATTATTACACATCACGCCATGCTTTACCATGTCAACCAAAATAACACATCGCTCTTAGCTCGTGATCTGCGTCCATAAACCTATTTGTAATAATTCAGAAAGATTTACAAAATTAATAATTACAATTATAAATATAATTTCTCAGCGTACACATACTCGCTTAAAAAATCAAATCATTAAACAACGGTAATTAAAACGGTAGCAGCCACATATAAACAGGCAATTAAAAATTGCGTGTGCAAAACATTGAAAATTATCACCAGTAGCAAACAAAAATAGCATTTTAAAGGTGTTCTACCACTAGGTTTAATTTTCTAGACTCGGTTAAGCTTTGTTTGCATGAGGCGGAGGAATATCCGGGAAGTATAACTTAAGCAGGACTTCAGAAAAGTTGAAAGTAACTGAATGGACTATATACCGAATATTAGCTCAACCCTAGTGGAATGATTCATAACGGGGCTAGAATGATGATCGGTTAGCAGGGCTTTGTATGGTGGGCTCGTAACAGGGAAGAGCGTGTGGCATAAGAGCAGTGTCAGTCAGAGCAAGTAAAGTAGAGGCGATGCTGACGTATTACGCCGAACTCTTATTTTGAGCTTCCAAATGTAAATAGGTTGCAGTTATATTGCGACATAGCATTCGTCAAAGCACATAAACACGATGAAAAGATATGAATACAGATATTGGCTACCCTGTTGAGACAATCTAGGGAACCATCATAGAGGTAAAAATTTTATAGGTAACCCCATTTTTCTTTGTTCCTACTACCCATCAAGTCGGAAATCAGTAAAAATTACTCCGGGGGTCGACTTCCAATTCGTTCTAAAATTAGGCATTGAAGACTGGAAATCGCTTCTTTCAAACACCTTTGTATTTATATATCCTTCTAACAACGTAAATAGAAAATGCATGATCCCGTCTCGGTAAACATAACACCAGGCAAGCAACAAAGCAACAAGTGGAATAGGGCAGTAATTGTGAAACCATCGTGTGAAGTTACAAAATTGCCGTTGTGTAATTTTCCATATATTTAAATTGAAATTATATTTCTAACCTTCTCGTAGACGTTAAACTTGGCAGAGGTATTACGGTCGTTCCTAAGTTTGTATTGTTTAAACATGAATAAATGTCCGTCGTATTTGTAGTGTCGGCACAACGCCTGCGACCGTGGCTCGACAGGGCGTATGTAGTATCAGCCCTCTGGTGCCAGTGTGGGCGAGAATGTACGGTAACACCGGCGGGGTCGAGCCACTTGCAGGGGTGATGAGGCAGCGGGTGAGTCAGTGGCGCGTGTTTTCCCCCTGAGTGACTGAGCGGCGTGACAGCCCCCTTCAGCCCCTGTCCGCTGGCCCGAGGCTGGCGCCGTAGGAAAGGGAGCGAGCGTAATGGTGGGACTACGCGTCTTCTCCTCCCTTCCTGTAGCCAGGGCTAAGGTCAATTCTACTCAGGTTAGGATCAAAACGTGATTTTTTTATGGGAGAGTTTAGAATTGGCGAAATTTCCGCTGCTAGGTGCGTGGTGTTCCAGAAGGTAACTTCTGATACACATTTTAAGCTACGTGAATAAAAGGTTTTACTTAGACTCAGTTATTTTATATTTAATCTAAGATTATTACAATTATCATGTTTTTTAACGTAGCAAATCTGGTACACATGCGACACCAGCGCTTTCCTAGTGGCGAAACTTTCAAGTCATCTTCCCAACTTAAGTAGAAGTAACCTTAGCCAGGGCCGTGCGCAGCATACAAATTCAGGATTGCCACAGGCCGAGGGAAACCTTAACCTAGACGAGTCATGGTATTAGAACATCGACAAATAATTTCAGGTTTATCTTAGGATTAAGTCGTAGGTGAAGCATATTAATTTTTCATGTTTACTCTTGCTTAAAATGGTTAAGTGTAAGAAAAGGCGTACCGCCTTAACTTTTCCACGCTTTATTTATTTATTTGGCAGTCGGAAAAACTGGTGATTGCTCCTGGAAATTTAAACCGTGCAATGCAAGAGATTTTCTCTACGGCCAAAACATTCTATTAGCAGCACAATAAATTTGTTGAAAAACTATTGGGCGTTAAAAAATAATTATGTTGTGAAAGAAATCGCCTTGCAAGTAAGGAATTGTACTTCTCATGCTGTAGGCCTTTTTCAGGAACAGGAAGTTCTGGATCTTTGATTTTAATCACATTTTATGGAAGTGTTTTTTTAAGTTAATTAAAAAAAATGAATGCAAAAACTGTTGGAAATTTTTAAATTTTTCTGGAAACCCTGAAGAGTTAGATTGTGGAGGGTGAAAATATAAAATTTGCCACCTCCCCCGGTTCGTTTAAGACAACGATAATTTTATTCTAATTACTATACGCATAGCATTATTTAATTCGAAACTTCAAAAACTGTGTGTATANTCCCCCGGTTCGTCTAAGACAACGATAATTTTATTCTAATTACTATACGCATAGCATTATTTAATTCGAAACTTCAAAAACTGTGTGTATATTTAAAAGAAAAAGTAACTCTTAATATATCTCATATGTGGAGTCTTGCTTGCTGGTGAACGTGCTCGACTAATGGAAATAATGCCTACGTGCAGTTTTGATGGCTAGTTAAAAAATGGTTTGTAATTGGAATGGTGCTATTTTCTCTACGTATTTCTTGGCTAGTTTCCGATCTCTGCCAATGAGAGCAAGGAAACTTGCCACGTGACTTTATTTACACGGTAACAATTGTTTTGGCGGTATTTTCGTAAGCTATGGTAAGGTTACTTCTACTACAGGTTAGGAAGATAAATGTTAATAGTTTAGCAACCAAAATTTTTCACCATTATGTAAGCGCTAGTGTTTGCAATGTATCAGATTTTCTCTATTTTCTACGTTAAAAAACTTGCGTGTTATAATCATAAATCAAATGTAAAACAACTTTGTGACTAAGTAAAATCTTTCTCTTTTGGTATTCACATAGCTTAAAATTTTGGAACAATGCGTACGTAGCTGCGGAAATTTTCCCCATGTCACTCTCCCATCAGAAATCACGTTTTGTCCCTGATCTCAGTAGAATAAAAATTACCTATGGACATGGAAAAGTCGACAAAAGAAATGTGTTAATGGATGCATAGAATAAATTTGTTTGTATACAGTTTTGAGGTTATTTGTACACAATTCTTCGAAACGCATTGCCAGTGCTCTTCTTTTTACGCTCCTTCAAGCTAACCATTCTCTTGTAAACAGTCTATTTCGTCTACAGCTTTTATTTTCATAAACCAAAACTGAAAGAAGTGCAATTACAGCAGTCTGAAACCACACAGTGTTAGGCAAAATCAGCTATGGACCCTGCGAGTAACTAGGTTACAGACCCTTTTACCTAGATCTTAAATAATATTGTTACATGGACACCTGGGGAGGGTACGAGTTCGTGAGGGATTGAGGTCTCGATAAAAATAAAATAACCAAATTTTATTTTAATTTATTCGCATAGCTATTATTTACAGCATTAATGTATCTATCTCGACTATTACTCTTGTTTTCTCAGTGTGCGCAATATTTGTCTATTTTAACTCTAATTAACGTCGTTACCAATGTCTCGGTTCGGGTTTTAGTCAATAACTCTTGCCCATCATTAACACACCTTCAGTGTGTCTGTTGCAATCATTTTTAATGTATTTCACTCTCGCATCCAGTCCCACTAGTCCAGCCTGCCAGTCGCTCTCTTAACTGCTCTGATGTGCGCAGTTGCAGCTTTTCCTCCCGCTGGTCACTTCTCTCGCCACTCGCTCGATGCCGCAGCCACTAATCCACTCAACTCCCGGCTCTGAGGCCAAACGCACTTTTATAGCCGCTGGCCTTGACCTGGAAGGTTCGACGCAACCAGAGTCTAGCTGAGACACGAGGACAGTAATTAAGAGCATACTTCAGATGTCTGACACCTGTTTAGTTGAGTAGGATTTTAGCTATCATGTTTCAGCCAATAATACTACTTGTCCCACCTCTGTATCGGTGTTAGCATAGGTTAAGCATCCTGGGATGATATCGCAATTTATTTTAGGGCGCACTTATGGAGGTGCGTCGCGGTTATTAGTCACCGAAATGCAGCTCAATAGCAGACACCAGTGTGAGGTATTAAGTCGATGTGTGTGTGGCAGAGACTGTAGTATACTGGTGCATTTCTCTCAGTACAGCAGTGAAGTATAGTCCTTTATTGGTTACTTAAAACTTTTCTGAAGTACTGCCAATGTTCTATTTCCAGGATATTCTTCCGATTGCAAACAAAGCTTAACAAGTCTAGAAAATAAAACCAAAGGGATAATCCGTGGTATTCGTGCGCACTCAGTGTAATTACACTTGCTCCAAAATGTATTGGTACACGCATTGTTTTCCCTTAATGTGAGTATAAAGGAAACTAGATGGAAAATGTGTATATACCTTAGTACAGGATGAGTATAAAAGAATACTCCAACTTTGAAGGTCTATAATATCAAAACCAAACAACCTACAAACTAGATTGACCAATCAAATGAAGCGTGGAAAATTGAAGTTTGTTTACCATACATTCTTAAATGTTAGATATGACCACCATGAGCGGCCCGAAAGACAACTACGCAATATTCAAACTCGTTCCACACTCTTGTCAGAATGTCAGAATGTCCGGTGTTACGGTTTGTATGGCGTCCGTAATTCTCGTTTTGAGGTCGTCAATGTTAGCCGGCAATGGTGGACGAAACACTTGATCCTTTATGTACCCCCATATAAAAAAAACGCACGGGGTAAGATCTGGGCTTCTTGGGGCCAATGATGAAGAGCCTGGTCACCAGCTGCTCCTCTACCAATCCAGCGTTGCGGCAACGTCTCGTTCAGGTATCTACGAACAGCTAGATGCGAATGGGGTGGCGCACCATCCTCCTGGAAAGTTAAGTCCCCCACCGCCTCTTCTAACTGAGGAAACAACCACTCTGTAAGTACGTCCAAATAAGGGATTCCAGTAACAGTGGGCTCGTGAAAAAAGAAAGGGCCGAAAACAGTGTCTTTGGATACAGCGCAAAACACGTTCACTCTGGGGGAAGCGCGTTCGTGTTCGGTGGTTTCATGTGAAGGTTCCAGACCCCATATCCACACGTTTTGCCAGTTCACCATTTGTATAGAACGTCGCTTCATCGCTAAAAACCAACTTATACATGAGGGCATCGTCTACCTCGTTCTGGGCAAGAACTAACACGCAGAAATCACGAATCAGTTCTTTATCCCTTCCGGTAAGAGCCTGTACAAGCTGTAACCTGTATGGTTTGTACAGCAATCGCATTCGCAACACTGTCCATACCAAACCGTAACACCGGGAATGCTGACAAGAGCGTGAAACGAGTTTGAATATAGCTTAGTTGTCTTTCGGACCGCTCGTGGTGGTAATATTGAACATTTATGAATGCATAGTAAACAAAATTCACGGTTCCACGGTTCATTTGATTCGTCAATCAAGGTCGTAGGTTGTTTGGTTTTGATTTAATGGACCTTCAAAGGTGGGGGTATTCTTTTATACTCTTCCTGTATAATGTTCAACAAAAGTATATTTCATTGAAATCACAGTAACAACACAAAGTAAGTGGTTACACACAACAATCCCCTTTTTCGCTGCATAACAAGTGTTGGCACAATATTCTTCTCACTTTAGGTTTTTGTGCTTCAGTTTCAGTACTGTGTATGCAAACTACTAGCACGTACACTGAAGAGCCAAAAAAACTGGTATAGACGTGTGTATGCAAATAAGAGTTATGGAACCAATCGGAGTAACGCGATGTGGTCGGCAGCTCGATCGGTTACTGCTGCTGCAATGGCAGGTTATCAATATTTAAGCGACTTTGAACGTGGTGTTATAGTCGGCGCACGAGAGATGGGACATAGCATCTCCGAGGTAGCGATAAAATTTGGATTTTCGCGTACGACCATTTCACGAGTGTACCGTGAATATCGGGAATCCGGTAAAACATAAAATATTCGACACCGCTGCGGTAGGAAAAATATAGTGATAGAACGGTACAAACGACGACTGACGAAAATTATTAAACGTGACAGACGTGCAACCCTTCCTCAAATTGGCGCAGATTGGATTTGTGGACTGCCCTGCAGGATTAATGGTGTGAATTGCCTCCTGCATACCTTCAGACATTAGTCGAGTCCATGCAGCGTCGTTTTGCGGCANTTTTTTTTTTTTTTTTTTTTTTTTTTTTGGGCTCTTCAGTGTGGCAGCTTACAGACGTTTCGGCATGGAATGAACCAACTTTTTCGTTTCAGGAGCAATTTCCGACCGTCCATCCTCGAACCCTGTAAAGATCTTCTTGGCTAGACGGGCGACGCTTGGCCTTTTCTCTTCCAAGATGTTCCCACAAATGCTCAATAGGATTCAAATCAGAGCTCTGATGGATTAAGAAGTCGTCTGGGGGCATTATACGTATATGTAGTAGCCACTCAAGAGTTTTTAAAGGGGTGTGTTTGGGGTCGTTATCCTGTTGGAAACTGAAGACCCCGTCCAGGCCGAGCTTGCGTACACTGTTGGGCAAATTATCCCCTAACACACCACTGTATTTGTATTGATCACATTTCCTTCACTAAAGGCCAGATTTCCAACTCCCAAGGATGCCATGCACCCCCAAACCATAACATGTCCACCACCATGCTTTACTGTTGGCAGTGTGTTGTTGATGTAATTCAGTGTTAGACTTTCGCCACTCTTTCTTTCGTCCATCAGAACCAAACATGTTTATCTTGGACTCGTCTGAGAATATGACTGTCTCACAGAATTCCAGTGGTTTTCCACAATTGGTAAATTCAAAGAGTTTCTTCCTGTTCACATTCGAAATATATGGTTTCTTTCGGGGTATTTTCTGCCATTAATATCGGCACTGATAAGGACATTCCGTACTGTTTGTGCACTTGCCGTCTTGTTAGAAGTTGTTGCGACGTCCGCAGCTAACGAGGCAGCATTCTTGCAAAATCATTTTGGACTAAATGTATAATAGTGTCTCTCTCGATGTGCGAGTCCTGACCTGTGTTTGTTTCGTGTAGATCCTTGTTGCTTATATTTGTCTATTATAGATCGTACAGTGAAGAAGCTGATAGAAAGCATTCTACTGATCTCTCTACTTCTGCCTTGTGACTGCAGTAACACAACTTTCTCTCGAACGGAGGATGACTGTTCTTCTTTCTTTGGTCCCANATGTTCTCCTTTCTTTGGTCCCATGTTGACAGTAATGAGCACCACTACATCTACCTTCAGACTGACTGGTAAACAACCCGTAGTAACGATGCAGATACGGCATGTACAGTACCTTGTGTTGCATGCTGTTTGTGCGACCGAACAGTAAGAGGATTCCACTGTGCCAATACTTATTTGGCGATTCTAATACCGCATTTTCATTTCTAAACAGCTTGTTTGAGTCCCTGCATACTGTCGTACGTAACATTGTGTGCGTACCGTATCTCTGTATAAATGTATAATTTGCATGTTAAATAGTCTTACATTGAGCTCAAATTGCAACATGGGGTGTGCCAATACTTTTTGGAGCGAGTGTATATTTTGCATAAGAACCATTTATTACAAGACATTAGCAACACACCTATTTTCTTTCTGTTTTTATTAATGTTAATTATAAATGATTAAAATTTGTCGACAAATTAAAAGTTCAATTTAACCACAAGTAATGTATTATGTGAACAGGAGTATAAAATACTTGTGGTAAATGGCATATTTAGGGGACAACCTAACACGTCATACGTGTGGTGATTTTTTCAAAGGTTCTGTTCAAGAAGTGTAAGGAAGTAAGAAGGTGGTTAGTCCTGACAGGCATTAAAACTGGTTTCGGTACTCTCAAGGAGTCAATGGTAAAAGGCGCGATTATTTGAGACCCACTTCCCTATTCCTGTGCGAGACACCAATGCCGCAGAGCTGCTGGCCACTATCGGAGGTTGTTACGTTGGTTAAAACAACTTGCACTCCCTTTATCCCTACTTTCCTCGGCTGGCGACTCGATGATAGTGGAACCACGCTCTTTGGCAACCCAAAATGCACACAACTCTGCTGCTGGACATATTTTTGCCTTCGTTGATTCACTGGCGCCGATGGCCTTAAAAGATTTCAGACTCTAGACACAGGCACGCCGCGGCTTATCTAGCTCTAAGCTGGCCTGGCCCAGAAGGTTATGGAACCTCATGTCGATCCCAAGAGGGGGGCGGGAGTGATGACCTGAAAATTCGTGCAACGACAACGCAAGTCATTTAATTTTCCAAGGATGGGAGTGGCGTTAGTCCCGACAGTGTTACTGCAGCGTGTGTCGGATATCGCGGCTCGCTTTGTAACTCTGCTTTTCTTTTTGTTACCGGCAGTGCCCTTGGAGGAATGTAGAATGCGCACCCTTTGAGGGAAAGCGAAGGTCACGATGGCAAAGGTGTCTCCTCGCACACAATATTAAAATGTTACGCGACTCTTACTGTAGATTAGTTTTATTTTTCTTAAGGAAAATCCTGTTGCATACTAAATTTACAGTTATTTTAGGCACAAACCAGAGTACGTTACCCTTGCACATTTTCTCTAGATACTGGCAGGTTTTATGCGAAACCTGAAAACTAACTAGACGCACATACGCCTCACAGCCGTTTTCTGTAGACTAACAGCTATAAAACGACTGCGTGTGTGTACTAGTGTAGGGATAGCAACGTGACTTCGTTTGGGGTTCCAAGCAGCTTTTTTCTTTTTGAGAGCGGTGTTTAAATTAAATATTTTGTGCATTAGAATAGTACATTTTACTCATCTGTAACATACAAACCTTTCATACAAAAATTTCACTAACCTTAAAAAATGCGAAATACTGGAAGTTGAGAACCCAAAAAATGTGCAAACTTTAATACAAACGTCCAGTTTCCTTTGTGCGAAAGACAAATTACTTGGCAATTTTGGAAGCGTCGCCATCATATTTTTGCCTTCAGATGTTTTATAGTAAATTTGGAATATCATTAACAAAATACGGCCATTTCTTTTTCTTAAGCTCTGTTTCATGGTTTTTTATTTTATTTTAAAGAGTTATTAGGTTTATATATCTTAATTTCTGTTTCGAAGTAGTTATTGACAATATTTAATTACAAAAAATTTACATTTTACGAATTGTTTAATATTTTTGTCCTTTTATTTTCACTGGGTGCTACTTGCTAGTTGTGAAAATCAGGAACACTTATATTTTATCAAAACTTTTTTCTGCCATTTTGCAGCCAACAACGAACACACAGTGAACATGACAAAAATATTAAACAACTCGTAAAATGTAAAATTTACAAAATCAAAATTTTTAATAATTTCTCTAAAAGTGAAATTGACATGAAAAAAATTTCTGTATTATACGTAAAGTCGAGTGGTAAAGAAATTTGGTCAAAAAATTGGGGGTAGGTATACAAATCGTTAACACAGTGTGTGACTCACTGATATATTTTCACCTGAAACTAAAATTTATGTTCATCTCTTGTAATTTTTCTTTTCACTTGTTGGAGATGTTTGTTGTGTAATGGAATTAGTTAACCTTATTACTTAAACTATTTTGTGTGATGTACACTTCTGACAGCACGCAGTTACGGCTTTCAAATAAACAATTTTGTTTAACTTTGTATTGGTTTTCACGCCATTTTAAATGTCGGCGGGATCGGAAACGTAGTCCCAACACTGAAGGACTATTTTGTCATTGCAACTATGAAAATCGCGTGGCTTGAACAGTTAAATTCACTTATTTTCGTTACCTCTTTTTTTTATTCAAAAAGTATATGTAATGGCTGCGAGCTATATTAAACTTAATTTGGTGCCGTTATTGGAAACGCACAGATTTTTAGCCAATGTTGGACACACATGCAGAAGACTGTCATAATCCTACTTCATCTGTTTGTAATCGGAAATGACTGTTTCCGTTATGAAATATTATAATTGGACTTATATGCAAACAATTGTTTGGTAATAATTGATTATCAGACAAAAAAAATATAGCTGCGCTAGTGATGTTTCGGCGAAGTTAGCCACCCAACAATTTTGACGAGTTTAATTATGACACTGTGAAAAGTCTAAGACATTTCATACTGTCGCTCGCCCTTCCCGAGTGTTTTCTTCCTGAAGAGTGTGCGGGGGAAGGATCGTTATCCTGGCCGTCTGCGCAATGAAACAGCTCAGTCAGCTCATTCAAATGTGCAGTGCACTGCGCGCCAGATATCTGCGACATCGAGCGACGTCACAAGGAAGGGTGATGTCACTAACGATTCCTGGAATCCACTAGATTTATCAGAGGAGGGGGGGTGGAGGTGTTACATCAGATTAGAACCAGCCACATTATGGAAAGAATGATAGAAAACATTTCCTGTGGTAACCCCTTTTCGCTCATGCCCCTTCATATTTTCAAAGACATCCACTACTGTCAAGAGTAATGCACTAAAGTCTCGCGTTCACTTTTAACACTGCTTACTTTATTTCATAGAACCTTTTGTAGATAATTTATCTTCGCCGCGCTAGACTTATTGTAGTTTGTTCGCGGTTTCTTCAGATTTCTTGAATTAAACTTTTGAAAAATCACACTGCCTTACGATTTTGGTTGTTTTCTAAATGTCACATGTCACATGTCGCGATCGTCCTATACTTTTAACATAAAGTACCTTAATTTTAGAACAATTTAACCGTTACTTGTATTATGTATATAAATTATAATATTCGGTTGTAATTTAAAATGGGAAGAAANACGATTTTGGTTGTTTCCTAAATGTCACATGTCGCGATCGTCCTATACTTTTAACATAAATTACCTTAATTTTAGAACAATTTAACCGTTACTTGTATTATGTATATAAATTATAATATTCGGTTGTAATTTAAAATGGGAAGAACATAAATGTGTTAGTAACACTTATATAAGAAATATCTCTTATACAAAATATTATTACATTGAGTGCGCACAATTACGATGTGTTATCCCTTCGGTGTAATTTTATAGACTCTGTTAAGCAAGGAGGAANCATAAATGTGTTAGTAACACTTATATAAGAAATATCTCTTATACAAAATATTACATTGAGTGCGCACAATTACGATGTGTTATCCCTTCGGTGTAATTTTATAGACTCTGTTAAGCAAGGAGGAATATCCTGGAAGTAGAACTTCAGCGGGATTTCCGAAAAGTTGGAAGTAACCGTTAGTAGACTATAGTTAATCTGACCAGGAAAAATTCGGCGTTGTGTACTGAGCCCACCTCCTCCGTACCCCATCAAAGATAGCGGGCGATAACAGGACTGGGCTGTTCGTAACCGTCGTGCATGCTCGCAGGTATGTGACTCGGGCGTGTAGGCGTCCCAGTCAGACGAGCAATGTGCAGTCGCCACATCTCTCGTGACGTGTACCTTGCCCACTGCGGTGACACAACCATATCCTGGCGCCACCCCTGCGGCTGCCGCGCGGACTTAGGTTACAGCCNTCTGGTCGGTTGGCCCTGTGAAGCAGCCGTCTGAAAACTGCGGCCCGAATCCGCGAAACGTATATGTACTGTTCGCAAAGAGTTTGTGGCTGGAAACTTCTAAAGGTATGCATTTTTAACAATGTATGGTTATTCGTCATTGATTGGTTTGCATAGACCTGTCAAATATATTCTGTGGTACTGCGTCTGTAGTTCATTTTTAATACTGGTGTTCTGTGATATTTTTTTCAATGGGATAATACTGTAGGTCAGAATATTTTACAAATTTATAATAAAATGAATGTATGTATTATTTGGACTCCCAGTATAGGTAATGGGGACTAGTAGAGGCATACGACTAAGTCTTTTAAAGCATCGCTTCAGGGCCCGAGTATTTCGGACAAGGCAACTCGCCAGGCGATGGAAATTAAGTGTGGCCCGCAGCACGAAATTAAGATAAAGACTTGACCTCCTTGCGCGGAAAGGTTTCCGCATCACTGTGTAAAACTTGCGACTGAAGACTTGATCACTAAATTCAGAGCGATACACAGATCTTCATGTGTCGGCAGAAAGTGTGTGAACTGAGGTTACATGTTTTGGCGTTAAATTGGCGATCTACCCATTTTGCACTTTGAGTGTATGTTTCGCCTTCTCCAACTCTCTTCTTCTCCACGCTGATATCAATAAGAGTGCATCGTCTGCATATGCAAACAATTAACAGTGATCAGAAATTTGCAGATATAATGCGCCAAAAACAATGTTCCGTGGGACGGGTCCAAGGACCGACCTCTGGGGACATCCTTTCGACTGTAGTTTATGTACTACTAGCGAACTGACCCGGCTTTGCCCGGTAACAATTTCGTTTTTACAGAGATACTTTGAAAGACAAAAATGGTTACTGTGGGCCATCCTTACGATACATAAATGCTATCGCGGACTTTTCTGTAGACCTTTTTGAGAGCTGCAATTCTGTAGTACATTAACTTGATGTATCTCTTATGGTTAAGTCAGCGCAAGCCATTTAAGCGCCCTAAAAGCTGTTTTTTGCGACTTGATTACAAACGGTTCGACATTTCTCTACTATCCTTACATTAAATATAAATGTATTATACACCAAAACCTTCAAGAAACTCTTTAAATTATTCTTGAGATCTTATTATTCTGTCCAAATCTTCTCGGTAACTTCATTTGCGGCTGGGGTGTTGGTAGTTCTCCCATCTTCTCCCTCTTCAGTAGGTGTTTAATCTTCACCATCAACACTGTCCTCTGGCAAGACATCGCATCATCTCTTCTGCATTTTCTTGAGTATAACTGACATCGAACAAAAACGAGCTGTGATTGACTAAGGCAACCTGCAGTCGGCAATCCAAGAGTGTGTGGCGATCTCAGACTGCTAGACTGCTCATTGTGGAGTCTCTACGGATACACATAATTGTGATGCACGACTGCCGACGGCGAACTGCCTACTGCTCATTCTGGAGGGGCTATTAAGATTGAGAAACAGCTGTATAAGTTTGTCTTTGGTATGTGACGAGTCAAGGTAAAGGTAAAGTATTAAAGTAATTCGTTATGTATTCACGGCAACGTTAGTACCAGCACGATGAAGTCTCTACAGAGACACTCTGTACCATTCTGTTCGGAAGCTCGTTGAGACTTTTTACTCCATAAGATGATCGTTGAATTAGTGAAATTGGAACAAACAGAACATAATGGACATTTTTACGTCCTTTTTCTGTACACAAGTGATGGCATTGGTGAGAGAACTAAACAACTTCCATTCTGAGCACGGATTCGCGGGGCATCTGATCTAACAAATAAGGCGAACATCTTTGTGGATCAGATATTCCGCGATTAATCATTGCAATTTGTGTATTAAATTGAGCTGTTATATTTTTCAACCAGTGCTGAACTTACGACCGATGTTCTAAAGCAAATGTTGAAGCTTCTGCAAAGGAAATTATTTCGGGTTTTTTTTATGATTTACTTGAATTTAATCTCAAATGGTATATGAACAGTTCGTACAATTTAAAAATTCAATTTATTAAAATAAACTAATTTTAATGTTTTTAAGTTTGTAGATTTTGAGCACAAGCACAGGTTAAAAATAAGTAAGAGACGTTTAAACATATTCATGATTATAAAATCAAGTTCTGAGAACAGTTGTAAAGTCTGTATGCATCTATGTATTAAAAATATCAGTTATAATTAGACCCTACATTTAAGTAACATATCCACTATCTGAAAGACACAAGTAACACAAACAACGAAGTTATTTTATATTAATATTGGTACTGTATTCTTCCTTTTATCGCTGGCAGCGAAATACGTAAATGTCATAAAATGCGTCGTTAAAAATCTTAGTACAAAAGGAAAACTAACAAAATTCGGTTACCGTAGCAGACGTGCCGAGAAGTATACATTCGTATAAAAAATGCTTATATGCAGTGCAGACCACCTCCATTCTAATTCAGTACATACAAGATGCCGTCGAGGGGCCGCCCTAGTAAAGAAACTCCTCAAGGTCACATACGTCCGCAAGGCAGCATTGCGGCCGCTGTGGTAAGTAGCATAGCTTCGCGTGTATTTTGTTTCATTATTTTAAGCGGTGACGAGGGTTTTTAAAACCGCAATCTGTTGAGAAAAGTGAGTCGGTGAAGAGATATGGGCGGCACTTAACATCGAGATCTCGAGAGCCAATCAGGGTGAAGCGAGGCGAGTATGGAACAGCGCCTGAATGCAAGGGCGGGGGAAACGGGAGATCTCCGAGAAAACCCGTCGACCAGCGGCATCGTCTGGCACGACTTTCACATGCTGCAATTCGGAGACGACCCCGCCGGAAATCAAACGCGGTTCGCCGTGGTGGTAACCAGATTTATGAAAGTGAAAACAAAATATTGACTTTCATTTCTGTCCTTAAAGATTTGCCTGAAAAATTCCATAGTTTTTTTTATTAGAATAGGTGAAACTGCTTACATTAAAGTCCATATGACAACTAGGAAAGCCCCTAAGTTTGTTTTCGAAAGCAGTCTGAGGAACGCTGAAGTGCGAAGCACTCTGAACTCTCCGCCAGTAAGCTACGGAAGCGCCCGCGAGTAAGTATCTCTCGCTCTCGTAGTTGAGTTTCGAAGGACGCGGCATAGAAGGCAGTGTGCAAAGTACAAGATATCCGCATTGTCATTAATCTCTGCTTGTCTGTTGTCGGGGCATTTTGATTTATGGACTGACGGCGGGCCAGCGTGCGTGCCGCGGGGGCAGAGTGGTCGGCGCCCAGACGGCGTCGAGACGGCCCTGGCGCAGGGACGCCGGGGCGTCGTCTCGGTAGGCGCTGCTGCATACCTCTCGTCGCTTGACGTCCTCGAGGTCTGGCGCCGCCATCCCGGCCAGCAAGGGACACCGCGAGGTCGCAACTTCTACCCACTTCAAGATTAGAACAAAAAGTCGCCAATATAACAGTCTATCGTGTATTCGCAGCATCTTCACACTTTCTGAAACAAACCTTTCAAAAATCACCCCAAGTATCGGACGTCCTTGGTTGTTTCCTAAATAATTCGTATTTCGCAACCTTATTTTTTACGTATTACAGTTTCTACCATAAGTATAAGACCACCAGCCATTGCCTTACAACGTGTCGTCGATCTTAAACTTTTGAGGTAATAAACTTGAACTTATTTTTTATTATTTAATTTGTAAAATAAAATATTTTCATAAAATTGACTAATATATAGCTATTCCTTCATTCTGTGTTTTTTTTAAAATAAATAAGTAAAAATAGATTTTCCACTGTAAAGNTTTTTTTTAAAATAAATAAGTAAAAATAGATTTTCCACTGTAAAGGATTTTAAAACAAATGCAACTTACTTTAGATGCTTAGGCCCGTTCGACAACACACAGATACGTAAGGAAACNTTTTTTATTATTTAATTTGTAAAATAAAATATTTTCATAAAATTGACTAATATATAGCTATTCCTTCATTCTGTGGTTTTTTTAAAATAAATAAGTAAAAATAGATTTTCCACTATAAAGGATTTTAAAACAAATGCAACTTACTTTAGATGCTTAGGCCCGTTCGACAACACACAGATACGTAAGGAAACNTAAAGGATTTTAAAACAAATGCAACTTACTTTAGATGCTTAGGCCCGTTCGACAACACACAGATACGTAAGGAAACTGACACGTAACACATAAACCGAACGCGTGGATGGATTGGGGTGAATTTGAGCTGTTTTACAATATACAGAAACGTAACGATTTGAAATTGTTGTACGCTTATAAGAATGTAGACATATCTTAAAGCTACAGGTGTCACTGGCTGCTAAAAACATTTATAGAACACATGCTGGAGAGAGTTAAATAGTGTATTGAGTACTATGTATGTAAACTTTTTAAATATAAAATTCATGATCCAGACTGGGTGATCCTAAACTTTTGGTAGAAACTGTATCTTGGTATGATTGAACTGTGTTCATTGCCTACCATTCGCAAAAATGATGCCAATATTTTGCGAATGTATTTGGCAATGAAAAATGAAAATTTTTATTAAATAATAATGCAACTGCTATGATTAAGACATTTTTATTTATTAACATATTTTTTATCTATAAGAGTGTATTTTAATGATATTTGGGAAACAGCCTTGTAGTTATTCACTAGATTACATAACAAACACACTCTCGATATTCTTTTATTCTTATTTGCCTAAGCAAAATCAAATTAAGGCAGGTAATTTCTTAAAACTTCTAAACTATATTATAACACAACTGTATGATCAAATACCATTGAACTGCTTTAACACAAAACAATGGAATAAGATATAACCCAACCTTTTTAATTACACAAATCAACTTTAAATGAGATCTTTTGTAAAAACACTTAACAATATGCATTTATGCAACCTAAAGGGTATCTTATTCAAATATGTGAGATCTTTTAATGAACTAGTAATCATGTTTAATTGTAAATCAAATAGACTTCTTATGAATAAAGTTAAAAATACATCGTTAAATACCTCTGCGTTTAACACAATCATTTTTCTCTCAAAGTTTTTTGTTATACCATGATATGTAAGACTCAGCAAAGATATTCCTGAACAAGAATCAGACCAAATATCAGTTGTAAACGCCAATTTTGCAAATGACTTAATTAATCCCAAAATTTTATCTTTGACTTTGCCGTAGAAATTTTCACATATAAACGAAGAAAAATGTTGT
>NQII01001599.1:356145-373580 GCA_002778355.1 Clitarchus hookeri
TAGATGTTCAGTCTATTCATGGTTACTTACGTCTTGCAACTTTCTGAAGGCCTTCCCCACTTCTATTTTCGGGATACCCACTACGTGTCCTTTCGCCACATATAAACATTTACTTGCACAAGTCTAGCTTAGAAGAAACACCAAGGAGGAACAACGTATCTCATTTGTGCTCTAGACAAGAGCGGTTAAAATTATTTCTAGCAATTAAATATATTTATTTCCACTAGATCCATCTGAAAAGTGTGTGTAACGTTTACTTCACTATTAATGTGACAAAACTAAGTGTACAAATGTTCGTATACAATAACAATTTCTCGCCCTTCGTATGTTTTTTAAAATGAATATTGACTGTAATTTAATTTGTGGACGAACTATAAATTTTAGTTATGTTAACCACAATAAAATTAACGGAGGTAAATCCACCCCGGGGTGATTTTCAAAAGTTTCATTCTTAACGCATGGACATACCGTGACTAAACTACACCAGGAAATGCCTTTTTTCTGCATGAACTAATCTGTTCAGTTTCAGGATAATTCATGCTACACATTAAACTTTTAGAAATATTTTGTTTGAGATGCAGCTGCATCAGCCTTCCTCCGCACGTGGTCGTTCCACCGGGCCGTCCTGGCGCAATTCTCCCATCATGTCCACCAAACCCTTAATCCTTATTGCGGTCGTCCGCCTGCGAGCTTCGCCAGAGCGTGTGTTCTGACGAATAAAATATAAAGACGCATTCTGCGTCAGGTTAATACAAATTGTGTTTATTACTAGTTTTACGGTTACACACACTCCATTGTAAATGCGTACATAATTTATCTAAATTCGACCGACGAACTTCGGCTACAGGTTAATCACGAATAATAAGTTTTAAAATATATATATATATATATATATATACACTTATGGTCTAAATATATATATATATATATATATATATTACACTTATGGTCTAAATCTACGCCCAAGGGCGGTACAAGTCTTTAAAGTTGGACTTGAAGCACCAGATTATTACAGATATCGGAGAAAATATGTAAGATGGAACACTGTGTTTCTGGATAATATGCAAGAGTAAAATAATAAGGAAATAACGGTTAGCACTCTTAATGCAGGCCATTCGACATGACCCAGTAGCATATGTGGAATCTTAATGATGGAATATAAATCCGCATGTTCCAATTTACCAAAAAGGTTGCATTGTGTATACACTTTAGCCCCCACCGTTTTCTAGCAATTAGTTTGAAATAATTATGTTCAAAACCTGACAGGCGGACGACACGCACAACACCCAATAACGAATAGTTGCGAATATCAAAGGGACAAGATAAGAGGACTGAAACATTTAGACATATGAGGTAACAAATACATGGTGGTGGTTTACCGGTATTTTATTTGGCAGTTGTAGCAATAAGAGGATGCCAGGTATATTCACATAGTCATTTATTTCATAATGACTTGCAATACTGTGGTATAAACGAGCCTTAGATGATGTGCTCGAACTGTCGGTCTCAAACCTCGCTGCAGAGTGTACATCGACGATGCCACGATTGCTGAACACTGTCAAACACGCTGGGTGTGGTTCTTAAGATTTCAGCAGCATGTATTTTGGCCACGAGATTCCCCAGAAACGCTATTGGAGTATCGTACACGGAACACTTTTTGCACCCCATAAGTCAAGCTATGTAAGATCTGGGGACCTCGCAGGCCATATCCTCGGCCCACCGCGACCTATCCATTTACCTGGAAACGTGGTGTCAAGTTAATCGCGAACATGTTTACCAAAGTGCGGTAGTGCAGTCATGCTGCAGCCACATTTGGTGTCAAATTGTAAGTGGGACGTCTTCCAGCAACTCTGGCAAAACTTGTTCTAAAAACACGAGGTACCGGTCAGCATTTAAGCGAGCGGACAACATATATGGACCAATTAAACTCGCATTACCACACCATACCTTAACGCCAAATTGCTCCTAGTAATTGCGAATGAAGGGCGCGCGAGTGTTCGCCTCCGCCCACACATGACTGTTAAAAGACCTCAACATGCATTCTCATGGGAATCGCGCTTCGTCGGTAAACACGACACTTAGGAAATGTAGCTCTGCCATTGAGTAAAAATACACTAGAGCGGCCATGAGATAGGGAAAAGTCTGACCAGTTTTTTATGGTAGTTCTTGGGATGATTCAGGGGAGCGCTAGTGTTCTCGGTTGGGAGTTAGCAGGCAGCAGACAACGCAGCAGTCAAAATAGCTCGCCATCCATGCGTTGTTGCCAGTTCCCGCAGCTGGAAAAAGTAGGTAATCACCCTGGTCTCATCTCACCCACATGCTTGTTCACATTCTGCTAAAGCCGAGCGTGTCACATGCGAGTTATCAGCTTTCGTTGTAGCTGTGAATATCAAACTCATGATTTACTAGCGGTGACCTTGGAATGTTTCGTTTGTCGTAGAATTCTGTATTTGCTGAAATTTGCAGTGATATAAACTATTATTTGCTTTTATTTACCTCTACGAAAATGAACTATCATAAATATATAACGGTCATTGATTTTAATTCTAATTTATTATTTTACTATAGTTTACGTGTTCATGATAAAGTAAGAGTACTACTAAAACTTAAAATTACAAATTTGATATTAATCATGAATGATGTCATACATCATAGAGTTTTCATTCCGTTCGTATGTGAAATGAAATTGACAGGAAATGATTGTTCACTAGTTGAGAAATATATGTTAAATGCACGAAGGTCTACAATGTGACTAAGTGTTTACAGTTAGGGGCTGTGATACTACAAAGGGGACTGTTCGTACAATCAGTACGTTAAATTTGTCGATTCAAGTGTCATTAAGGCTGTGTCCGAACCCAGGAATGCACTTATGTATATAAGCATACTCCACTCTGCTCGATACTTGATACATTTCGACAGACATACTTATTTTCATCCGTTACAGCAACTAGTCAGCTGATAAGATTGTGATCAAGCATCTTGACGGGAAACAAATACTGAATTTCAGCTGGAACGTAGGCGCATAGATTTAAAAGTATCCCCCAATTAGGAGCTGAAGCTGAAAAGCGCATGACAATGAAAGTGTTGCTTTAATCAGACATTTTTTTCAAGAAAGGAATGAATAAGTATTTGAAGCAGTAAACACGGTTATCTATAATGTATGATTAAAATCTTATTTTAACTCCAATAATGGTATGAAAAAAAAATGAATTTTCGAATTTTGATAAAACTTTTACTCATCTATGCCTTGCCTTGTAAAAAAATTGGCAGTGGTCTCACTGCCCTACATATTAACTATAAATTGATTGCCATGCTCGGTTTATAACAAATCGGGGCAGCAGTGGCGTAGCGTCCAGGGCGCTCGCCTCCCACCACGGCGATCCGGGTTCGATCCCCGGCGGGTTCTCTCCCGGATTTTCGCATGTGGGAATCGTGCTGGACGATGCCGCTTGCCGGCGGGTTTTCTCGGGGTACTCCCGTTTCCCCCGCCCTTGCATTCCAGCGCCGCTCCATTCTAGGGTCTCATTTCTGTCATGCCCGGGGATGACGGTCACCTACGGGTCCCAGCTGGAAAGACAGTCACTAGGAGGGTGTTGCCTTGCCCTGGGTGCACTCCCCACACGCCATTCTTATTACGATGAAAACTGGTTACGTTTATCTTGGCTCTTCTAAATCATTAAATATTAGAGTATATACATTGTTAAGAACGTTTTTCAGTGGCCTTTTTCGAAAGTTAATGCCTTCATACCACTCTTTATAAAAAAAATATTAGGAATACAATTATGAACATGTAAATCGCTTTTAAAAATGGTCGTCTATGGGCTGTAAGGGCGTGACACACACACACACACACACACACACACACACACACACACACATTCGTTTCCCCGGTGCGTGCGTATGTTATTTCCCGAAACATGTACACCGTTTACGTACTTAGACAAATGCGAACGCTATAGGAGTGTAAATCTCATTAAGCAGAAAACCTCAAGCATACTACGGAAAAAGGACATTGATGATCACGTATAAGGCTCAACTCTCTGAGAAGTTTTTTTAAAGCGACAATATGTTCTAGCATGATGGGAGTCATTGGTGGCCTAAGTGCCTTTTGATTAATCTGTAAATGGGCTCTGGAGAGGAGGATACAAAGTGTAGGCACCACTTAAACCCAGTAAATGATAATCCCCCTCCACTACCCAGGAGGTGTATTGTGGTTGTCTGGTGGGTTATCTCACCACCTCTGAGGGGTGCTGTGAGTGTCCTTTTGTTTGTGGTGGTACCCTTTTGGTGGACAAGGCACCCAAGCGACATTTGCGGGACTTTGAGATTTTTCGAGGAAGTCTGGAGGGCGAGCGGCTAGCTGCGTTGGAAGGGGGTGTATGGTTGAACCAGAAGGGTTGAGAAGGTGGTGAGTTCTTGGTTCGAGACCCATAGAGGGTAATTATGTATAATTAGATGTAATTTCGTAATGAGTAATTGCGTGACGAGTAATTACATGTACCGAGGGTGGTGAGGTGCTCCTCGGTTTGAGTTCAGTCCAAGGTAAGTAGGGGTAAGTAACACGTAAGAAAATATTGCGTAAGAAACAATTTCGTACCGAGTAATTACATGGTAATAGCACACGAAGTACAGGTTACCCCGACCACTGCTCCCACAACTGAGCTGTGATTCGCTAATGTGTGTTAAAAGTCCGCCATTTTGGTTAGTTTCTATTCCCGCCATGGGTAAGCGAAGCATACTTACATTTATACTGGTCTACTACCCGATTCGATTCTCGTCGAGAATAATTAAACCGTAAATACATTTATGCTGGACCAATCCTCCGTTCGAACACTGTCTAGTGTAAGGAAAATATATTTATACCGACCTAAACCTTGCTTCGATTCCCGTCTACAGTAATTCCTGTGTAAGCACATTTGTGTTGAGTTAGTCCTTGGTTCGAATCCCATCAAGGTTAAAACATAATTGCATTTATACTTAAATAATCCTTTATTTGACCCCCATCGAAGGGTAATTCAAGCATAAATACATTTATACTGATAGTCCTAGGTTCAACTCCTGTTGAGGGTAAGTAAATCGTAATAGTTTATACACACCATAGAAGGAAATTAAAGCATAACTACAGAGGTAAATTATATTTGAGCAAGTACTTGTAATTACACATCCAATATCCCCAACANACCAAAATTCCAAGTCGTTTTGTTTTTAGAGTAAATATATAGACCTATAGGGAGGAATTACACAATCGAACAGCTCTGAGACTGGATGAAGACTGAATTTAAAGCACCAATAACCTTTATTTAAATCCCCACAATTTTAAACCCCCAAATAAGGGAAAAATATTTTTAAAGTAATTTAGTCTTTGCCAAACATTTGGTTAGATATGAGATTTATATTATAATTGTAAATAAAACCTTTATTCTAAGTATATCGTTTAAATAAGAACTCCAACAATCACGCCGATATCGTGTCGGAATACTTGAACCAAGAATAAATACTGAGGAACTCGTGAACGCCTAGCGGCAAGTCCCTGCCCCTGGGCGAGAGTGTTGGGAATTTACTGATTAGGAGCGTTGTGAGGTGCGGGGACTCAGTTGACCGGCAGATTCGAAAGAACCAATCATCGGGCCTCGCCCTGAAGAATGGGGGAAGGACATGGGGCAAGCATAGTTACATTGAATGCCGACACGCGCGTGGAGATCGTGGTTGTGAGAAGAGACTCCCTCCCAGGCAGCCGAAGCTATAACATAGAGACCCTCTCTTAGAAGAGAAGTGACAGAGGACGGGGAATTGCACTACCAGAGGTCTCTCCTGCATCCATCTCCGCGTCTAGCACGAATCGCCTTCCAATTGTAAACTTGAGGAGAAGGGGGAGGGAATATACCCAACGGAGAAGCGAAAATAGCATCTCAAGAGACAAACTCCTACATTAATGGGGAATCAAACCCCGAAGCTTAAAGTAATAATTGCAATGTTAATT
Organism: Clitarchus hookeri; assembly: GCA_002778355.1. Lineage (NCBI taxonomy): Eukaryota > Metazoa > Arthropoda > Insecta > Phasmatodea > Phasmatidae > Clitarchus > Clitarchus hookeri. The sequence goes on from NQII01001599.1 coordinate 362,126, forward strand.
TAAAATGTGTGCGCACTAATGAGCGGAATAGTTGCATTAGGCATCCCTTCTTTGGGGAGGGCCATTACTGTTGAAGCTTCGCAAACTGTAATACAATGTTAAAAGTACAATTACTTAAAAAAATACTTAACATACTCCAATTAGGCATCTTTAAGTTGTCGCATAATAACATTAAAATAAATTAAAGTCGCTGTAATTAGTCAGAGCAGTAACGAATACAAAATGTGGTTTCTCGATATGGTTGAATTACGAAGTAATAAAAACCAAATACTAACAACATTCGAAACATATTTCTATGTTAAATTAAGTATTTGTTGTTACAATACTTTATTTTTTCACTAGCGAACCGGCCCGACTTCGCCCGGTTACAATTGAGTTTTACAGTGATACACTAATAAATAAATTGGGAACAGACAATTCATTTATGTAAAAACAGAATTATAAAATTATACTATACTATGCTGGCCTAGGTTTTTACGGATTACGGCAACCCAAAAGGAATTCGATTATCTTATACCTTACTACTAGATATTACATACTCTTGCATTCCGATACTCCTATTTCACACTTGTATTCCTACCAGTTGTCCCTACTGCATGCTCTTGCGTTCCTCCCAGTTGTCCCTACTTTATGCTCTTGGATTCCTTCCTGCCAGTTTTCCCTACTTTATGCTCTTGNCTTGCGTTCCTCCCAGTTGTCCCTACTTTATGCTCTTGGATTCCTTCCTGCCAGTTTTCCCTACTTTATGCTCTTGGATTCCTTCCTGCCAGTTTTCCCTACTTTATGCTCTTTGATTCCTTCCTGCCAGTTTTCCCTACTTTATGCTCTTTGATTCCTTCCTGCCAGTTTTCCCTACTTTATGCTCTTGGATTCCTTCCTGCCAGTTTTCCCTACTTTATGCTCTTGGATTCCTTCCTGCCAGTTTTCCCTACTTTATGCTCTTTGATTCCTTCCTGCCAGTTGTCCCTGCTTTATGCTCTTGGATTCCTTCCTACCAGTTGTCCCTGCATTGCGCTCTCGCATTCCCGGCCGACGACGATGTCTATCGTGACCCGTACATCATGCTCACGAATTCATACTGTTTAACATCATGCTCTTGCATTCCTGTTTTCTCAGTGCTTCCTTCCTCGTCCCTACTTCACGCTCGTGCACGATAGCATAAGACTCGTCCCTGCTAGGGCGCCAGGTGAAAGGATGCCAGAAGGAATATGAGAACCGGGGTGGAATGGCTTTTGTACTGACCAGGACAGGCTGGTATTGTCTAGCATCATCTAAAGCATCGTACAGCACGCGACGCTTGCGCAATATTTGTTGGTTGGTAAGTGCTTATAACTATTTTCCCCTTACATTTTGTTTTTATATCTGTTTGCATAAGTGTGTAGCAGTGTTGCCCTTATCGCACCTGTGCTTTGCGACTTCGCAAAAGTGTTTTTTTTTTTTTCGCCTTACGTGATGTTCAGTGCATGATGCTCGTACAATGAAAGGTTATAACTATTTGTTTTATGATTACTTTTTACTTTTCATTTTATTTTTATATCAATTTGCATCAGTGTATATCAGTGTTGATTTTATCGTTCCCGCACTTCATAACTGAAATTTCTTCGCCTAACGTAACATACTGTGCACGATGCTCGCACGATAAGCATTTGTTGGTAAATGTGTGTAACTATTTGCTTTTATAATTTTTATTTTTTTAAAATATGTTTTTCTTGATTCTTAGCAGTGTCGTTTCTCTTGCGCGACTAATGGTTTAAATGTGTGTTGTTTTGTGACTAGCAAAGGAAAACGTTTTTTACGAGTCGCATAATGTGTGTCGCAATTGACTTATTGTAGTCATTTTTGTGGTTTGTCCTTGTGATCATTCGTTCTTTCTCATGTCTACGTGCATTCTAGCTTTAACCAAACTTCTTGGCGTGATAGCAACACTGATATCACTATTATGAACTGTAGCTACATCGTGTTTTTTATAAGTGATATGAGGGCATACTTGACACTTACGATCTTTTTCATTGTCGGGGGTGATGCCTATGTTTTGTATTTTGTGACTATATCTTAAAGGGTTCGGTAATTACTAAACTTGACTTAAAAGTATAAGAAAACATAGCTAGGGTGCCAGGTCGGGAGGACTCTCAGAAAACCTCCCAAATAATATGATAGAGCATGAGTTAACCTGCCACATGGATCGCAAGAGCATGAAGTAGGATCACGATCGACGTCGTTGGCCAGGAATGCAATAGTGTGATCGTCTATATCTACTGTCTTTGAAGTCATTTTTTTCGTTCTCACTGTCGTAGATAGTTGTAACATCTTCGTTATCCACTTTACATGTTAGTGGTGCATGTATATTGTTTACAACTTCTGAGTTTCGTATAGATCGCGCTTTCCATACTGCATGTCTGCAACACTCATAGTCCCTCCATCACGCGCTGTTTTGGAGCATTATGCAGACCAGGGCATAGTTATGGGNGCATGTCTGCAACACTCATAGTCCCTCCATCACGCGCTGTTTTGGAGCATTATGCAGACCAGGGCATAGTTATGGGTGCTCGAAGCAACGATAGTTTACACAACGAATCAGCAGAATGGCTAGCCATAACCTTTTCGTGCGCCAATAAGTTCGTTCAAAGCATGCTGTCTCGATCCAAGCAAAGGTACGTTACTTTTACATGCACCAGAATGTCTTTCTGTTCATGGTGACATGCATTGCAACTTTTGCTGAACGGTTTTGCCACAGTAATTGCATTGTTTTCCNAATGTCTTTCTGTTCATGGTGACATGCATTGCAACTTTTGCTGAACGGTTTTGCCACAGTAATTGCATTGTTTTCCACATAATTGTTGAACACTCGGTGAAGGTTTGAATGTACTCATACACGACATACTCGATTGCACATCCTCAGTGTTTTTCGTCATCTACCATATATGATCTCGAACACTTTTATTACTGACCAGTGACTCCTTCACTCGCAGACTCCTCACCATTATCTTCACGCACTACAGTCTCTAACTGGGTTATTTTCTGTGTTTTCTATAATTTATGTCCTGTCAATCGAAAGCGATGTTATGGTTTAGGTCTCAATACTAGGGTAGAAGGAAATCATGGTCTCTCTTTCTGTAAAATGGATACTGCCCACGTGTTATCAACTCTAGTCGATATACTGAATACAGGGTCAACCCGAACCCCTGGTAACAATTTCTTTCTCCTCTTGACATAACTTGTGTACTATAAACCACATTGCTTTCTATTATGTCTGCACGATACAAATGTACATTCAAGGTCTTGAAGGCTCTGTTATAATACTCTGGTTTCGTATTGTTACAGTCCAACCAAATATATATGTCAATACCACATTTTTCCACCTCATCGGTAAGTTGGTTTATTATATTTTGTTTCATACTTGGCAGGAAAGAGCAAACATATATCGATGTAAATAACCCATTCGGTGCAACATATACCTTTATAAAACCCATGAATGCACATAGTTTCAGGAAAAAGTCATCAACATTGGTTTTGTCTAGCAGAACACTGACTTAGACTGTGTTGTACAATCAGATGTTGACGATGAAGTGAAACACGTAATATCAGATATAAAATTAGAGGCAGCTTGAGAGCAATTTTGTGACCTAAAACTGTGAAGAATAAGGATAACCTTGATCATCAGACAACCTACTATTCTTTCCTTTACAATGTTTCAAGTAACTATTTAAATTTTCAACACATGCATACATTCGTCTACACTTACCACATCGATATGGCATAGTGTACAGAGGGGAGGAGTCTGCGAACTTGTCCCCTCTTCGAACACTACTACCTTCACACAGTAGTGTTACTGTACACAATAGCTTAGCAACTATGTGCATTTCTGCAGTTACTCTAATTTATACCCTCATTCTGTAGGTAGAATAAGAAGTTAGGTTGTAATTTTCTCTGTAGTGGATTAGAGGGAAATAGGCAAGTGGCAGAAGTAAAATTTGTTCTCAACTACAGCTGATAAATTATATATAATGTCCAACCGGTACATATTTCACATCGCCATCNTTCTCAACTACAGCTGATAAATTATATATAATGTCCAACCGGTACATATTTCACATCGCCATCAGCAGACTTGGAAGTCACACTTGCGTTCTCGATGTTCTGGATAGTTATAGCAACTTCGTTTATCACCTTATATGATAGCGTATGTTTGTTGTTCACATCTTCTCGCGATCTCTATAGCTCGCACTCTTAATAGTAAATGCCTACAACACTCGTAATTCCTTCTTCACACTCAGCGAAGGCTTTTGAAGGTTGTACAGGACATTCTCGATTGCATGTCCTCAATCTGCATACATCTATTTGTCATGTGGCCTAAGTAAATTTGTTCTCAACTGTAGCTGACGTATCTTATATAATGTCCAACCGGAACCATTTCCCACATATTCTTCTTCCTCGTGACAAGTTTTCTGTATACTAGCTTAAACGCTATCTTCAATTTTGCGTGTTTTATACAGAGGTACATTCGAGGTCTTGAAGGCTCTCTCGCTATATTAATCTTCGTGTTCTGGTTTGGTAAATTTACAGTCCAACCATATATTATATTTTAACGCACCTTTTTCCATCTCGCATGTAAGTTGATATAAAATATTCTGTTTCATATGCTTAAGATATGTACAAATATCGCCCACCATGTCTGATGAATAAGATTCAACATAAATCTTCATAAAACCTCGGAATGCAGATTCTTTCAGTATGAATCTATTCTCATTTGGCAAGTTTACAGTAGCTACAGGTGTAGGTGCTTTATATGTGCATGTTTTGTCATGTTTGTAATAAGACTCACTGCATAGTTTTACCTGATGGTCGTGTATTTCGAGTCGCATNATGTGCATGTTTTGTCATGTTTGTAATAAGACTCACTGCATAGTTTTACCTGATGGTCGTGTATTTCGAGTCGCATGCTGTCTGGAACATCTGTTACTTCATAACATTTGAATTCACGACCACACTTATAGCAACAAGTAGTATAGTAAGCCCATTGCGTCTTCTTNATGTGCATGTTTTGTCATGTTTGTAATAAGACTCACTGCATAGTTTTACCTGATGGTCGTGTATTTCGAGTCGCACGCTGTCTGGAACATCTGTTACTTCATAACATTTGAATTCACGACCACACTTATAGCAACAAGTAGTATAGTAAGCCCATTGCGTCTTCAAACATTTTCCAGATTTCTCATGTTGGTGAGGTCTGCTATTTTTACTAAAGGTCTTGCTGCAGTAGTGACATGAATATCTTGATGTCTGTGGTAAACTGTTCATGTCCAGGTCTGATGTTGACGTTGATAGCGACAGCGCACCGGTATCCAATGCAGCAGGTGTCTGCCCTTAATGTTTTTTTCAGATGTAGGCAATACACTATGTCTCTTAGCTGGCACAGGAGAAAGTCCCTCACATATTGCAAGATGTCTTTTTAAGTTATCGCGACGCCTAAATTGAGACTTACACTGTTCGCATGTTAAACTAGAGTGCTTCATGTTCATAGAACAAGCAGTTTCATGACGACGAGCATTACAGCTGTTAATAAATGGTTTCTTGCAGAAACGGCATNCATGTTCATAGAACAAGCAGTTTCATGACGACGAGCATTACAGCTGTTAATAAATGGTTTCTTGCAGAAACGGCATAAATGACTTTCTGACGTATTTTCCTAGAAGCGAGCTCTGCTACAAGTGAGAAGCTTTAAGCTTATTGTTGAAAGGCGATTCCATCAATTTCACATATATGTGCATATCTTCTTATTTCATCAGTGGGATGTAATTTTTTTTATGCATTCTGTAAACATATATTCAGCTAATGTGTCTCCACCGCTACATGGCATTTTACATCTCTCATGTCGACGTGCGTTGCTACTTTTACTAAAGATTTTACCGCAATTGCGATAATGTTTCCTATATGTNTACATCTCTCATGTCGACGTGCGTTGCTACTTTTACTAAAGATTTTACCGCAATTGCGATAATGTTTCCTATATGTTGGTGAAGGATTGTGTTCATTGTTCACATGAAGGTCAGAAGTTTGTGATGTAGGCGTATCAATACTTTGTACAGCAGACATCTGATAGTCACAATTTTGTAATTTTGACAATGCACTGTGTTGCTTAGCATGTAGNTACATCTCTCATGTCGACGTGCGTTGCTACTTTTACTAAAGATTTTACCGCAATTGCGATAATGTTTCCTATATGCTGGTGAAGGATGGTGTTCATTGTTCACATGAAGGTCAGAAGTTTGTGATGTAGGTGTACCAATACTTTGTACAGCAGACATCTGATAGTCACAATTTTGTAATTTTGACAATGCACTGTGTTGCTTAGCATGTAGAGAAACAAGGTCTTTGCACTTTTTCATATGTATGTTTAAACTGTCTATACTAGTGAACATACCCTGGCATATATGACATCGATAGCCTGTGCGATTTGTATTCAGCTTGCATTTATGATTTATATTCCTCTTCGCATTGTAGGCATATGCAATTGAACTGTTACAGTAGTGGCATGGATATCTAGGAGATGTGACTGTCCCAGCCATTGTTTTCTTAGTAGTGTACGTTGCCTTTAATGATTTTGATGGTTGGGATTTTTTTTGCGGATATCTTCCCATCAAAAATTTGCTCTATTCTCAGCAAATACTGATTGACCTGTGTAGGAAGGAGAGCTTTGCATGTTGTGCTATGCCTTTTTAAGTCTTCGAAAATATGATTTGCACTTTTTACATGATAAGATAATACATTTCATATTTTTTTTGGCAACCAGTCTCGTGTCGACCAGCATGACAGCTTTAAGAAAAAGTATCTTTACAGTAACGACATAAATAACATTCTCGATTATTTCCCATCGTAGAAAAAAACTGGTCTGTTTGCTTTTCGAAGTCTGAATAGCAACTGAGTCGGTCATCCTATCCTATACTAATATATATATATATATACACATATATGTACATACATATATACATACAGATGCAACTGCGGTGACCTTTGTCAGCTTTGTTAGTGTCGAGATGCTTTCGAGACATGTTAGGCTTATTTATCGTTGTGTGCGACAGCGCCCTTTATGTTAGGCCTGCGAGAGCCTCGCATAATCTGTTAGGCCCCTTTATGTGCGTTGGTTTTCTCCCTTTATTGCAGCGATAGCTTACATATATGCTTTGTGTCTCTTCGCATTGTAGGAATAAGAAATATGTTACAGTAGTGATGTGACTGTTCCTGTCATTGTTTTCATAGTAGTGTGCTTTGTCTTTAATGCTTTATCATTGTGTACGGTTGAGAAAACTCTGAGATAACCCACGCACATGTTTGGGAAGACCCTGAGATAACTCTCCTGACTTGGCCTGCAAGAGTGTGATGTATATCTCATAGGAAGGACTTAAATGTTAATCTAATTTGGGAAAACTTAACCCTTTCATGATGACGGGAGTTATGTTATGAAGTTGCCGAATGTATCTTACACGATACGGAACTTATGCGCACCTATGCTTGTAGGGAGTAAATGAATCTGTAATAATGTTTTATATGTATAGGACATAAATAACTCCACGATGATTTGCGTTGTCAGGAACGTCATATATATACACATATATCTATTACGAATTTGCTGTATGTATGTTAAACAGTTCGGAAATTACGAGCACTTATGCTTATAGGGCTTAAATGATACTGTTAATTTTCCTTGTTGTCGGCGATGCCAATGTTAAGAATTTGACGAGTACATCTTAAACGGTTCTGTAATCCAACTATGCTTATAAGTTCGCATAGGGCTTAAATGGCCATAGATCATATTTGGGAAGACTCTGAGATAACCCTCCCAGCTTGGAATGCAAGGTGGTGAAGTATGGTAGGGGTAGACTATGAGAACTCCTCATGAATCCTCAATCCTCATTGCCCAAAAATGAGTCATTCCTCCACATGTGGGATCATTAACCAATTTTGAAAAAATAATATTTTATTTTTAAATTTGGGAAATTTTTAGGGAAATTTGGGCAATTTTTAAGGAAATTTGGGGGGGGGAACGGGATATTTCGAAGGGGAAACTGGAAAAAATGGCGTCCGAATGCAAGAGCACGAGGTTTCTGCGGCGGGGCTCCAGGCTCCCTGTCACGACGCTGTGTTCGAACCGACTTTATAACTACTATGATGGGTTCAGGGATGTTAACGGAATTAAGTTTTCCAACACTACAAGGAACAGTTAATCATCTTTAGGTGAACCATTGGCGACACTCGCTTGGATGTGCTGGGAGGGTTGCGCCATCGGACCTTGTTAATGCCACAAGCACACCGCAGCTTGGCGCAGCTCGGCTACGGTCATAGTTTCATCGGCTTCAAACTCGAGGTTCTATAGTAAATCCAAAAGTTCTTCTTTCTTGAGTATGTAGATAAACCCGACCTCGGCCACTTCATGCAACAAATATGACAATGCAGTTATAAGAAAATTATACCAGAGTTGCGCAGAAATGATTTGTGCTCTAGCACAAAAAATCGACAAAAATGAGTTAAAAATTATGTATGTTCAGATAATTATACATCAAAACTCAAGGCACCCCTAAGCGATCATACATGACTTTTAAATACGCAAAAGCATTACAATGAAAATTCCTTCTTGATTTACATAAAATTGATAAATATATCACGAAACTTGATTAATACAATTTCCATTAACTTTGAATGAAAACATTATTAAATACCAGGATAATTAGATATGAATACATNTGAATGAAAACATTATTAAATACCAGGATAATTAGATATGAATACATGAAAGGAGGGCAGTTTTTTAAGCCCGGTAAAGCCTCAGTTTCATAAAAAGGAACATATTAAGATTACATTTTAAAGAATTAAGATTTCGGTGGAGGCAGTCAAACGACATGTCAAAGCTCCAACTAAATTAAAATGTTGCTGATTAAACACATTAAAAAACGCATAGCCTAACACGAGAGTCGTGGACACCAAAATTATGTAAAGATTAACTCTTGGACAGCGAACAAGACAAATACAAGACACGTTGAAACAGGTAGACCCAGATACTCAAAATTCTAGTTAAACAAAGATAGAATTTAGACGNGACAAATACAAGACACGTTGAAACAGGTAGACCCAGATACTCAAAATTCTAGTTAAACAAAGATAGAATTTAGACGGGCAACCGAAACCATAATTTAGATAAAACTCAAGCATTACTGCTCACCCAAGACAAACATAAGTACGCCACACAAANGGCAACCGAAACCATAATTTAGATAAAACTCAAGCATTACTGCTCACCCAAGACAAACATAAGTACGCCACACAAACACTAAAACATTTAACAACCCAACTAACACAAAATTTGTCCATGACTCACCATTAATTACGCCATGATGCTCAGTGGCTCGGGCAATAACACTAAATTTAAACGAGCCCCATCATGGCTTCGACGTCCTATAGGACATGTGCGGCAGTTGAACCATGTGGAGAATTCTTGCAGGCGAGACGGTCGGCCAACAGTCGGGCGTAGAATAGGAAGAGCTCGAGCCATGCAACGGCTTACATAAACTATCTGAATCGTATAAAAAATTATGAGCACGAGCGGAGGGAAAATCGAGGGGGGAGAAAACAGGGGATGAAAGAAGAGGGGATCTGAGCCGAGCCAAGAGTATACCACCACATCGAGTTGAAAGCAAAGAAAATGTCTTGCGCGACGGGCGTTAGCGTCGCAGTATAATTGTCCCAAAGTTATTAGCACACCTCCGACCTGAGTGAGTGAAGAATTTTGGGCGGCTCTCAACGACGAGGTCTTGAGAGCCGATGAGGGTGATTGCGGTGAGTATGCAGCGGCGCCGGAATGAAAGGGCGGGGAAACGGGAGATCCTGAGAGAACCCGTCGACCAACGGCATCGTCCGGCACGATTCCCACTTGCGAAAATCCGGTGACCCGGCCGGGAGTTGAACCCTGTTTGCCTTGGTGGGAGGCGAGCACCCTCCGACCTGAATCCCATAGAAAATCTGTGGTATGAACTGAAAAGAAGACTGAGGACTACTATAATTAGGTCCACAAAAGAATTAAAGAAAAGGTTAAAGGAAGAATGGAGTAAGATTGACTCCGAATGTAGCAGGAAAATAATTGCTAATATGCCACAACGCCTGCGAGATGTAATTAAATGGAATGGCCATGCTACCAGGTACTAAAAGACGGTTTGTTTAGTTTGCAAAGAGGATTGTGTTTGCATGATGATGGCCGAATATTAAAGTGGTGTATTTATGCAGCATGGGAATAAATCACCATATTGTTTAAGTTGCATTGTTCATTTCTGTTATTGGCTACATCTATATTTTATGTAAAGCACACAAGAATGATGGTGCACTATGTTTTATGTATATCTTCATTTCTAATGTAACATAAGGCCATGAAACTTCGAATCATAGGTGGCCGAATATAGTAATTGTATATTCAACAGTGGATTACTACTCCTGACAGTGCTGCCAATTTCTCGGCATCTCTGAAATTCATTATGCATTTTAATAATTACTTTTTTCCTTCGAATGTAGTTTCTCTACTTCCTCATTCCTTTTGGTGCTTTAGAGCGATGTGCATTGATTAATTACACTGCGGACTGCCCTCGGCGGCTCTAGAAAGCACAAGAAAACTTATTGCATTCATTAACAGGTTCGAACAGGGCTGTCCAAATACTTTGTGCTCAAATTCANAGAAAGCACAAGAAAACTTATTGCATTCATTAACAGGTTCGAACAGGGCTGTCCAAATACTTTGTGCTCAAATTCTGTTAACATTTAATGTTTAATTTTATTTACACCCAAGGTGTGACGAAAGGAAACCAAATGAGGGTACATGAAGAGCATACCAACATAATCTAAATAAAGAGGACGTTTCAGACAGGAAACACATTTTAGGTATTAAATTTGGTCGGGTCCAAATTCTGTGTTTACTCACAGACAGGNGGACGTTTCAGACAGGAAACACATTTTAGGTATTAAATTTGGTCGGGTCCAAATTCTGTGTTTACTCACAGACAGGAAACACATTTTAGGTATTACATTTGGTCGGGTCCAAATTCTGTATTTACTCATGGTATATTTGTTTAGCATTGAAACAATCTGAGTTGTTAATGTTAATCGTGCCTTGCATTTGGTATGCTTGTTAGCATTCTCACGCATTTCAAAGTGTCATATTGCAGATATTGATTCAATTTATAATGAACCATTCCGTGTGGAATGTTTCGAAACTGCGACGCGAAAACGACGCACTCTGTGAAAACGCAGATATTAAATACACGTGGGGCGCACTGAACGTGTGCAACTATGGTATGGATGGTAAGAGTAACTCAGGGGTACGCCCAGTGGTACTGCGTACTGTTTCCAACACGTAAAGAAGTCTGCTGTGCCCTGGGTTCAGACTTTTAGCACCCAGAGAACACCTGCCCCCCCCCCC
>NQII01001599.1:379008-421163 GCA_002778355.1 Clitarchus hookeri
TGCCGGAATGAAAGGGCGGGGAAAACGGGAAATCTCAGAGTTAACCCGCCGATCGGCGGCATCGTCCTGCACGATTCCCACTTGCGAAAATCCGGAGTGGACCGGCCGGGGATTGAACCCGGTTCGACGTGGTGGGAAGCAAGCAGTCTAACCGCTCAGCCACCGTGGCCCCAGGGAGGGTAAAAATGAATTACTAACATACTTGGACACTTACTAATGGCGACCTATAAAATGGGGTCTGGTTGTTTTCTCCCCCCGGAAATGTGTTCACTTCCAAAGTTAACATTTACCATTAAGCTTATTTTATTACAAAATCGTGTAGTACATCTGACACTAGTTGTTTTGAGATGAAATGTCTACGTATACATAAAAACATTCGACAACTAATCATATTTAGTTGACAGCATTAAAATTATCATAATTAAAGTTACATCTTTACAAATAAAATTGCGCTAATGCAAGACTAGCGCGGCACGAAAGTAACTTAAGTCTGAAAATAATACACTGGGATTACTACTAAACATTCCGCATTATCTGGGGAGGCGATCCCCCCTCCCCCTCCCCCTACTTCCGCGCCGTGAACACAGCAAACTATGTTAAGAATCTGAGTGCAGCCACACGGACGCGCTTTACCAAGTAAACTCTAAACCAACCTTACGTCACGTGGGACTGTCAGGAGGCATGAGAGGTGGCCTCACATTAGCGTGGTGCAGGAAGTATTGAGTCGGGACCAAGGGCGCGATTGTCACTCGCTTTTAAGCATATCTGCAGCACAGTGACGTGAACATCGCTAGTCGGGCGTAGTAGTGTTTACAATATTCTGATAGGCAGGTGGCCACTGCACTTCGTACCATGGTAGCTTCCACCCCGCGTATTGTTCCTATGACGTTTAAACTCCCAGTAGGCGAAGGTGAATCTGAATTGCCTTCCTGTTTACAGACAGGCCCAGGTTAGTATTTCCAGTCGTTGCCAACTGTAACAGATTTCGGTTGCATGTGGCTTAACTTTAGGTCGTGCAGCTTGTAGCACAATGGCTGTAGTCGTATTTCAAAGTGTAGACGTGTTTCGGGTTCATTATAGTGACTAGTTTTTCGTAACTTATGTACTCGTACATTAAATTATTTCCCCTTTATCTAAAATACACCACCTACACAAGGGCCTTTAAAATTAAAATGTTCTTTTAAATATTTCCCAGAAAGGTTATCACATTGCGGAAACACAGTATGTTAGCAATGCTTTGAGCAAGAATTGAAAGTATTCTCGGAAGAGTCTAATTTGCGATGCAGTACTCATTTTTTACATTAAAAATAAGAATCATTATTATGGCATTTTGAATAGTAGTAGTGCATAAATTCTTGAGGAGTGTAGCGTAACTTAATTTTCTTATTAACAGCCGAATTTACGAACGCTGGTCTTAAGGTTGGCAACTGTGATTCGCAGCGATTTCCGGCGTGTTTATGGAGAAGTATGTGCACACGAGCTAACCTCATTGACGTGGACAGTTATGGAGGTTGTCACTTTAGTGTGGGGCGTCGCTGTGTTTGGCTCTCGCCTCTTCATGTTAACCTTAGCTGACAGGCCAGGTGTAAAGAGATGCCCATAATCAGTATGTCGGGAATTACAGCGATGTACTGGGAGTAAATTTCGTGTTTATGGACAACTCACAGTATTGCACTTTGGGACAAAAATAAAAAACTTTCTCCCCAACGATCTTCGTCTCTGCATACTACTTTCTATTCCAAAGTCCGTTGCACAGATGTTAAAAAAAATCGTAGGTTCAAAACCTTTCATAACCTTGAACTTACAGGATATTAGTAATACGCGGCAACCATAAGAGCAGATACACATACCTTCGACCCAACACTTTACAAATTAGCAAAATAGTCCGCCAAGGCATGTGTGCGACACACACCAATGCCTTGGCGGAACCAACTTTGCGGAGCAGTTGGCGTTGCAGGGTACAGGTGTCCTGTCAGTTTGTCACGTCCTCTTCCCGCCCTTTCTAGTCGATCGCTTTATCTTCAACCCTTAAATCCGTGCTTCCTCCACGTTTAATTCAATTTCCGTTAATTCCTCATTTTCCTCTTCCCCTCGCCCGTCTCATAAAACCACTCTCCCAAATAAAATTCTTTGAAATTTCTAAAGAGGAGAGTTTTCCTTGCGATACATTTCTTCCGAAAATAACAGTTTTAAGAAGTTGTACATTTACGAATTCCGAAAATTTAGTACTGAATCCATTAAAAATTAACTGTTAATATAATTTTAATTTTTAGAAGCATAATGGTATTTAATAGGCAGGAAGAAAACTATGGGACTGAAAAACGCTATCTTAAGTTACGTTTGACGTAGGTTGGGCGTGGTTGGTTTGGCCTTGAATATAAGAATGTTCAGACATCCGGTATTGTATGGCACGCATGCGAGGGACTATTTAAGAATTTATCAGGCGGTGTTTGCTTGACGGTCCGGTATATCAACAATAAAAATGTGAACTGAATTGCAGATTGCATTATTATAATGAACGTTCCTACATTAGTCGTGTAATGTGATAATTATCCATTTTATTTGACAGAAATCTTTCTCTTAACACTGTACACGGCTATTAGCATACTAAAGAAAAGCACTTCCGCATGTTTAATTGTAAGAAGATCTGTTGAATTGCCAAAATTTATTCTGAAGTATAATTTCTGCCTGATCAACGTTATAGGATATTGAATTCGCTTATGGCCGGCCCATTATGAACCCTTATAACGTACACACTATAAGTTGTTATTGGCTAATTGAGCACTTTGGAAATCACACTCTGAAAAAATATTACTTCCCCTACCCGCATGTATTGTAACGGCACAGTGACTGGCACAGACGGAGAAAAACATTCAATTTTTTAACGTTGAATTAGTGTATGGTAAAATATTTGTGAATACTGAAATTGTTTATTTTGCGTTCAGTTTTTTAAATGCATGGAAGTGTAATTACTAGCAAATTGTTAAAATATTTAATTTTATTTAATAACTTTATTTTTATTTTTACATATGGTGGAAGAATAAAAAATCTGCATGTAAGTAGATCTTACAAATGACTTTCAGAAATGCTTTGTTTACTGTGGACAGCCTGTAGGCGTAGTGATGATTAAGACTTACGTACTTGGTATTGACAATCTTGCAGTTGGCTTTAAGGAATTCCTGCACTTCTCCACACACCTCAATATTACGGAAGGTATTAAATTAATGGAGCAGCAGTCTCAATTAACCACCTAAATTTCCACTAGTTTGCGGACACCAACTGTTCGGGAAATTTTCTTCAGTCCTTCAATCCATGCAGTTTTCCAGTACGTGAAACAAACTCGCGTACGGGTTCATATCGTACTTAACTCCTCTTTAGTCCACAGTATCTGTGCGTTACGAGCCATAAATTACGTTANCGCGTACGGGTTCATATCGTACTTAACTCCTCTTTAGTCCACAGTATCTGTGCGTTACGAGCCATAAATTACGTTGAAACGAGTATAGTCTTCTGTGCATTTACCTAACATTGATCTACCCCACACAAATAAAACTGTCACGCGATCAACAGTGATGAACGTGTTTGTCTTAATTTTCAAAAGATAATTTTCTTCAATATGAATAAAATACTTTTACCCTATTTAATTTAATCCTACCGTACTAAAAATTGGTTAGAGGAGGTATACAAACACCTCAAAGAACTTGTTTACATAATTAGTGTTTNCGCGTACGGGTTCATATCGTACTTAACTCCTCTTTAGTCCACAGTATCTGTGCGTTACGAGCCATAAATTACGTTAAAACGAGTATAGTCTTCTGTGCATTTACCTAACATTGATCTACCCCACACAAATAAAACTGTCACGCGATCAACAGTGATGAACGTGTTTGTCTTAATTTTCAAAAGATAATTTTCTTCAATATGAATAAAATACTTTTACCCTATTTAATGTAATCCTACCGTACTAAAAATTGGTTAGAGGAGGTATACAAACACCTCAAAGAACTTGTTTACATAATTAGTGTTTNTAATCCTACCGTACTAAAAATTGGTTAGAGGAGGTATACAAACACCTCAAAGAACTTGTTTACATAATTAGTGTTTCGTCTTGAATCGTATTCACGTCGTTTATGATGGTGGTATTGGCAGAAAAGCAGTCTTGATGTTGGGACACGTAGTGGCTACTGCGTGCCTCGGGCGAGAACTCTACTCTATCTACGTGGGACTACGTAACAGCAGCAGTCGCACCAACTGCCGAGGACATAGTACATTTAGTCGCCCTTCACTTTGCGCAGGCGCAGCGCGCGTACTACATCCGCCACTCTTGTCCTTCCCTAACCATGCTTCTCTAGCACCATGGGATTTCCTGGTTACATTCTACTGCATTGCATCCATTAATTTGAATGTGACAAGGGAACATCGGTGGCAGAGAGCGAGCGAGACATATTTAATGCAGGCTCACTAGTGCGAACCTAATATAAACTGAGACAACGATGTACATTAAGTAGACTTATTTAACAATTCTAAGTTTCGTAGACTACGGGAAGTTGTGTAACTGTTCAAAAATCAATTTGCATATCCCTGGCGTTGTCTGTTGCTTGCTACAGTTTTTCTATTCCTATCTGCCGGAGTGTGCTGAAATCGTAAAGGTACTATTTTTGAAAAGACTGACTTAGGGATGATTTCGCAGGTTTCGTCGCATATATATTGTTTTCAAAGTGACCTCAATCATTGATTAATTTTTTTGCATTGTGCGAATTAATGTGATTCTGTAAGTGTCTCTTGGGAAGATAAAAAAAATTCCACAAAACGTGCACTGCTATATGAACCAACCACTCTAACTCCACTATATGTGCAAGGTCAATCAAAGTAAGATGGCTGAAACTGAAAGGAAATAAAACATCTCTGAAATACAGATGTATCGTGGGTGATTAAAAGCTTTACAAATATACTTCTACGTTACAGTATATATTTTAACCGATATATTGACATTTCCGCAGTAATGTAANTAAAAGCTTTACAAATATACTTCTACGTTACAGTATATATTTTAACCGATATATTGACATTTCCGCAGTAATGTAAGTATTGAATTAAGATAGATGAAATTTTGAAATCGTGGAAAGGAGGCGCTGAAATTACAAATCGGCGTAATAGTAAATATAGATTATATTTAATATACANAAATTACAAATCGGCGTAATAGTAAATATAGATTATATTTAATATACATTAGTACACATACAGCGGTGTATGTTGACGCAATATATTAGTTAGTGCATAGGCAACAAATTTATTATATTATTGAAAATGCATATTTTAAACATTTTACAAATCAGCTCCCGAACCAGGTAGGCGAGCCTCTTAAGCACAATCTCAACTGTGAAACTAAAATGTCTTATTTCGATCGATTGTGGAAAGGAGGAAGGGCGTTATTTGCAGGTCAAGTTTTGTTTATTCATACTTTGGGTAGGCTCGAACCAGCGACATGCTGTTTTGAATTCAGACGTACGTTTGTAATGGTAAGGTATTTGGCCTGAACTGTAGCTTTTTATAGGAAGAGACGCGGAGTTTTCTTGCTTTGCATCTTGTGTCCGCAGTGACCGCAAGCCACTTATACATATTCAATGACCACGTGACCACTTATCCAGTTTGAGAATAGAGAAGTCGATGCACCTCAGCTCTTTTCTCCTCTGGTCGCTACAGGTGCACAAGAAAAGTTTATATTCACAATTTATTCTGCATTCGGCTCACGATGCTGACAATGAGTGTACACACACAACCGCCTCCATTTGATTCGCTGTGGTTACAGATTTAACACTCGCAGTTGCAGCGGTTTGACGTAAGATTATCACATTCGGGAACAATTGGATTTTAAGGATTTTTACCTCAGTATTTTATTATAACACTGGTTTACCTAGGGTGGAAGTACTTCTCATTCGCGTAGTTCTGCATACATTAAATTAAATAAAAGTCAAAATTGATTTATGTGTAAAAATGCCTGAATTTTATCTTCACTTCCAATATTTTGCCCATAAAAACAGTTGCATTACGTTTAGTTGAAAAGAATTCCAATACTTAACTATGGTATACTTTTTTTAGATACAGCCTGTTCACGGTTATTTGAGTACTTTTGAAATCAAACTTTGAAAAATGTCACTGGCCCTACCTGCGTGTATTTTCTCGGACACACTGACTGGCATGTGCTCAGTAAAATCGGAAACGATTNAACTTTGAAAAATGTCACTGGCCCTACCTGCGTGTATTTTCTCGGACACACTGACTGGCATGTGCTCAGTAAAATCTGAAACGACTGAGAGGAAGTAGTTTAGTGTCCTAACGTTGAATCAAGTGTTACGTAAACATTTGTTAATACTGAAATTGTTTATTTTTCTTTGTGCACTTTTAAATGCAAATAAGTGTAAGAATGAACAAATTTGTGAAATATTTACTTTTCTGATAATTCCACGGTTTCACTTGACCGACGCATGAAGTGAGATTAGGCCCATAGCAGTGTTAATTTTACTTTGGTGGAAGAATACACAATGTGCATAGAAGTAGATCTTCAGCAGGGCTTTCTTAAGTGCTCAGTTTACTGTGAAACAGCCTTTACATGTTTATACTTAATTTTCTTGAAGTATATCGTAAGTGTCGTAGACAGTATATCGTAAGTGTCGTAGACAGTATATCGTAAGTGTCGTAGACAGTATATCGTTAGTGTCGTAGACAGTATATCGTTAGTGTCGTAGACAGTATATCGTAAGTGTCGTAGACAGTATATCGTAAGTGTCGTAGACAGTATATCGTAAGTGTCGTAGACAGTATATCGTAAGTGTCGTAGACACAGTACATGTGCGCTAGTCAAAAGTTGTGGGTTATCTGGAGGTGCTGGTACATTCTAAGCAACTGCCTGATGTGTGTTCTGTAGCAGCTACTTTCTTGAAGAGGGAGGTGTCACTTTTACCGTCACCTCGCATCGATATGTTGCAATCATTCAGAATGTCGTAAAACAAAGACTCGGCGAGTTGCAAATTCAAAATGTTTGGTTTCTGCAAGACGAGAAAACGGCCCATGCTGCTAGACGATCGCTTGGAGTGCTGAGACAGTTGTTTCCAGGCTGCTTGATTTCAGAGGGAAAGTTTTACGAACTTCGACCTAGGACTCTGCCAGCCCTTCGGAACGCAGTACATGAAGGAATCGCCCGTATACTTCCAGAAATGTTGGCAGTAGTGATGGCATCCTTCCGATCACGCCTTCAGTAGTGCACTGACAGCGAGTGACACCACTCGACATATACAATTTTCAAAACCACTTGAACTGCAACTTCCACATATGTAGTCTTGCACATCCAACCAGAATAAATCTCTTTACTTTGTACCAATTTATTTTTCACATCTTAAAATTATGAAGGGTGTTTTGCCGCATCCTGTATAACGAAACAATGGCTGTCAGTAACTTTCAGAAAATATTTATTGCGGTGTTAAAGTATAATTAGAATGGAAATGGGATGGTATAATAGGCCTTCCAAACATAACGGGCGTTGGCATCGCACGTAAAACGGAGGGCTGCACTCTCCACCCTAGCCATTACTAGCTATTTTTGACGCATCAATTGGAGGCTATACCAACGCCTTTGTATAGAAGCGCCATTTACCGCCGCACTTCTTTTGGGACAAATTTGTGATTCGTTCTCTTTCTCTGCTAAATTGTAATTTTTAAATGGTGTTAAGTTTTTTGTGGAATCCATTCCACGGAAATCTTTAGATCATCGCTAGTTCGCTACGTAGTTAAAATACTTATTACTAAGCAATAATTTAAAAAGCCTTGCTAATGGCAGGTATTAATTACTTAATTATTCCCGTGGCAATTCTAATGTTTTCCGAACTCACAAAGCAAACCTTCTGTTATTTTACATTTTAATTCTTATTTAACATTTTGTCATATAACATTTATTTAAAATTTGATTTTTCGACAGATTTATTATTTTATATTTTGTTATTTTGCCATTTGCGCCCCAATTCTGCTTTTACATGCAGTTCATGTACTTCGTACATGACATTGGAATGGAGCAGGCAATCTCCTGTGTAGCAGAGATTGGCTTTTCCAGTAGTACTGTATTTCTGCTGATGCGTTGTTTATGTAGGGATATATAATTTGGCATTGGTGTGTCCGTAAATTGTAGAATAAATTAAAATTTACCAGGATATCTCGGGCCCTTATTTCTTTACTCGTTCTGTCATTTAACTGCACTACAAAAATTCTGAGATGTATTTTTTTTATTTATGTTTAATATATATATATATATATTCTGTGTGTATCTTATGTATATGTATATACTTTTTTTATGTTTGCCAATATAGCCCATGAAACTTGTTCCACGTGCAATTTAGAAATTTTCCGTTTGTTTTTTTTTTCCACACCATCCTGCATTTACAAGCTCTTATTGGCGTATACTGTCAGTATATGTTCTTCGTGAGGGTAACTATATGTGTAAATCTAAGCTGTCTAGGATCTCTCCACCTTGATGAACTATTAGGAACGTATGAGCAGCAGGTTGTAGTGAAGGTCGTGGTCTGTGTGTGTTGCAGATGGGCGACAGCGACCCCAGCATGGAGATACTGCAGCGGATCAACGCTATGCTGGACACTGGCACAGCCACTGACCCCCTCGAGCTGCCCGTCGGCTCTCCCCCCTCCAGAGAAGGTAACCTCATCGCCAGTTGCGGATCAGAGGTTTCAGCCCCTCCATCGGAGCTTGTTTCACTCTAGTTAGGCTGTTCACTGTAAAGTGAACACTTTTTAAGGTCATGCTTAAAAGTTGTATCTTTAAGTCTATCTATATATATATAGATATTGTGTCAGTTTGTTCGGACGCGTATAACTCCCGAAAAATTCAACCAGTNGCTGTTCACTGTAAAGTGAACACTTTTTAAGGTCATGCTTAAAAGTTGTATCTTTAAGTCTATCTATATATATATATAGATATTGTGTCAGTTTGTTCGGACGCGTATAACTCCCGAAAAATTCAACCAATTTTCATTCTGTTTTTTTATAAACCTTTTTTTCGTTCCCACGAGTGTTTGTGCGCCTTTCTTTTTTATCTGTATTACCTGCAAAGGTACTAAAACCTGCAAAAAGCTAATTTTTACTATGCTTTCGCGTCAGGGAGCGCCTTTGTTTACAGCGGTCTGTTTAAACATTTCAGCTGTTTGAACCATCCAACTTATTCACACGTGCGGAAGATGGTAAAACTAAAAACATTGTATACGAACAAGTAATTCAATAATAAAGATTTTGAAAATACATATACTTCTTTCAATTAATTTCACAGAAATCTCTTATGCCACAGCAACGCGTGGCCGGGTAAGCTAGTTGTTAATATAAAAATTGCCATGTGACTAATACAGTGCATGCATTTTATAGCTCACAAAAGTTAACGTATGAAGCTACAATAAAAATATATATATATTTTTTTGTAATTATGCGTGCTGGAAGGGCCTTGAGTGCTCACTATACCATGAATCACCTATAAAATAAGATTCGTGAAACAAAGCACTAGCATTTATACGTAGCATTATAACTGAGGGCTTACTGTTTAGCGTGTGGTTTGATCGTAATGCACAGTGCCCCATTCGTCGCAAAGTGTTAAAAAAGGGTGGCAGGGTGGAGGAGCATTTGCCCCTCCCTAACTCTCGTTGAGGGGTGCCAAACTCTTCATATGTAGGTGGCTTTGCATACTTAACGTACTGTAGTTAATAAAGTAGGTCACTAAATTATGTACGGCATTTTTAATAGTATGGTTTANTTACTGTTTAGCGTGTGGTTTGATCGTAATGCACAGTGCCCCATTCGTCGCAAAGTGTTAAAAAAGGGTGGCAGGGCGGGGGAGCATTTGCCCCTCCCTAACTCTCGTTGAGGGGTGCCAAACTCTTCATATGTAGGTAAAACGGTGGCTTTGCATACTTAACGTACTGTAGTTAATAAAGTAGGTCACTAAATTATGTACGGCATTTTTAATAGTATGGTTTATTAGGTAAAGTGTGCGGTTAGGTAGCAATGTGTATGTGAAAACGGAAACATTCATTTTTAAAACTGAGTTTTGGAAGGAAAAGCTATTCATCTCCTGGGGAGGGGGTTGCCCCAAATTCTGTACTGAAATTCCTAACTTCCAATTTATATAAGTTCGGAGACCCCTGCTCGCCGCGACTGCTTCTCACTTCCGTAGTAGGCATTTGAACATCTCGAGTACCCCGCCTACCTGCAGCGTTAAGGGCGACACTGACGTGCAAATAGAAATGCGTAGTCGCCTCTGTTGTACGCAAAGGAATTTAAATTGCCAATCATTGTGCAGCATGAAAGGTAAACCTTTCTTAGCTGAAATTTTTCTCCGTAATTATTAATCCCTATTGGTCCTTAGACACACAAACAAATTTTACAGAAGAATTCAGGAGCCTAGCTTTTGTACACATACGTGCAAATTCGTTGGCATGTCATCACTTGCAAAACTCTGCAGCATGAAGTTCACTTCTTACAAACGTTGTATTTGTAAAGTTTTACATATCGTAGTGTTGCGAATTGTCGGGCAACTTTACCTTATGTGTGGTTAACTTAAAAAGTATAAAAATCTACGTGAAAATATATTGTACCAGATAAATTCATAGTTTAGTTACTCGTGTATCTAAAATTAATTTATTTTAAAATGTTTGGCTTATACGTACAGATTTCTAAGCAGCATTAAAAAATTTGAAGATAATTATTTTTAGAGCATTTTCTTTTAAGTGAATGCTTATTAAGCTCCGCAATAATTTTATGCTGGTAGACTCGCCAGGGCTCTTCGCATACGAAACTTGTTCTGAACTTTCTTGAAAAAACGTAACACACAGGCTATCTTATCCTGAATTCGAACCCAGGACCCCTCGCACTTTAAGGGTTTTGGCCACGAAAAAATTAGTTCTTTTATACTTATTGTTACCACATACTGTTCAACTTGTAGAAATTATCCGAGACTACTTCATCTTAAGGTAAATCTTTTTTAGATAACATGTTTTATTTTTTATCAAAATATGTAATGTAANGTTCTGAACTTTCTTGAAAAAACGTAACACACAGGCTATCTTATCCTGAATTCGAACCCAGGACCCCTCGCACTTTGAGGGTTTTGGCCACGAAAAAATTAGTTCTTTTATACTTATTGTTACCACATACTGTTCAACTTGTAGAAATTATCCGAGACTACTTCATCTTAAGGTAAATCTTTTTTAGATAACATGTTTTATTTTTTATCAAAATATGTAATGTGAAAATGTTACTATTTTTGTAATGTACAAATACATTAAACCAAACTATTTGCAGAACATTTAACAAAAACTATTGAAAAGTCTGGTAATTCATTTCAAGGTATGCTTAGCAAAAGTTGTTATGCAAAAATTCGGGGCAACCACAAATAAAAAATATGGAAATATTCTTATTTAAAAAGAAATTGATTGCCAAACATTTCTTTGTACTATTTTTATTTACTTATTGAAATAGTTCTTGGCATCTTATTTCAGTGTGAGTTATCTCATTTTTGTACGTTAGTTGGTTTTCATTATTTGTACATTTCCAAAACAGTAAAATTAATATTTCTACATGTGTTTATGGGAAAACTACGCGCTCAATGTTTTTCGTTTAGAAAGAGTAAGCATTAATGATTAAAAGTTTAGTAGTATGTGGTACAAATATCAAATTTTGTTTGTGGCCAACGCTTTAAGTTGGTATTCCGATAATCTGTGCCGTGGAGGTTGGCTCTCGTTGAATCTAAAGACTTTCTGAAGTGAGCAAACTACTCTTTAAGTGGCATGATTTTGTAACGAGAAAGTGACAGAATATTTTTACATTGTTTATTTAGCCATACATTCGTGTATTTTTACCAAAGACTTGTAGTACTCTCTAGATTCGTAAGAACATTTGTGTAAAATTACACGTATTGTAGTTTTTACATCTTGCACATAATACAATAGAAAATTACCAAAAATTTGTTTGTGTAAATTTACATTTATTTTTTACAGTGTGTATATTACAATTTTTACAATTTCTTATTCTTTGAACGCCTTTGAATGCTAATTCCGAATCGGGGATTTTAATCCGTAGAATTACTTTGCTGAATGTTCAGTTAATGAGCTGTTATCTACTGGTGAATCAGTGGAATGGAGTGAGCTTTTACTGACAGGCCAGTGCAGTTCACTAGGAATCAGTAGAAATCAGTGAATACAAGCAACCAAAATGATAAGCTGAATTTTAGTGATTGAAGTGGAGCATTTTCAACAGATATGCAGCTAAATTGTAAAACGATAAAAACAAAATCGTACGGGATTAGATAATTAGTTTTTATATTTTTTAGCAAAAAAAAATATATTATGATATTATTGAGTACGGGTAAACGCGCAAACAACAATATACAGAAAGTATGCCCGGACTATTTACTCTTAAAGGACCAGTTTAACCCAATCGTGTTTCCCGATGAAGGCAAGCTTGAAGTTAAATGTCCAAACGGGGTTAACCCAATCGCAGTTTTCGTAGGGGCTAGCACACGCCATTTCTGCTATTCCGCAAGGATAGTGCAGTTTTATGTACACAAATTTTCATGTTGGCAATTCCAATGAGAGAGTTTAACATTTTTCTAGTGTTATGTTTGAGTGCATTTGGATTGTAAAATTAACTTTATTCGGGTTTTCGCAGGCAGTTGTGATAAGACATTTAATTTAAGTGTAAAATGTCATGTTAAGGCCCAGTGTTTCGGTTGTAAAAGCAAGAGCGGAAGAATAATGGCCGTCGGAGCCTCCATTAGCAGTCGGTCAGGTTCTGGCTCCCGCTTTGCGAGTTGAGATCCCACCCCCGCAAGTGTAGGCTGGCCAGAACGAGAAAGTTGTGAGCCTTGTTTACGATCCTCGAGGGCGAAACTAGGTCAGGTTGTCCAGGCTGTACATGAACCAGTGAAGTGCTCCGGGCATGTCTCAACCCCTGCACATTAAACACGCACAAGATAACAGGTTTTAAAATTCTCACTAAACTACTCAACAGATGCGATTACTATTTTTAAATTTCAATTCTGAGGATTTGAAGGTTGTTGATGAGGGGGTGGGGGACATGCCCTTGTCATTTTGCTGGCTGGTGTCTGCTGACGTTGGTAACATTTTCCGTTTGCGGGGGATTGATTTTAAGTTTTTCACGAGGGGGAGGAGTAGAGTAAAAGGGCGTTAAATTGCATTGAGGAGAGTTGTGACGATTCTCATTCTCGGAGGCTGCAGAAGTTCTCTCAAATTGCAGTAGTTCGGGTTATGTACTGTCAAAATTTTGGGCACTCTTGCCCAATGTAAATTCAAGGAAAGCCATTTATGTACACGTTATGTCTTGTGTACATTAATTGTAGAGTCGCATCAATAACATTTGCCGATCTTGAGCTGGCATTTATAAATATTTAATTGGAAATTTGAAATATAGGTAACAGTCGTTTTGAACCACGTAAAAATGTTAAAACTCTGCTTTCACAGGTCGCAAACGATCCTCCCCCGGGATAATTGACAGTCTGTAGTTTGCCTTGCGTATCTCACGTTAATTTGCAAGACGCTGAGCGCAGTTTGTTTCCACAAATTACTAGCATTAATACTGAAATCCAACACAGTTGCTTCTCTTAACTCTACAGACTTGACAGGTTTACAGAAATACTTGTGGGGTTGCAAAAAAATTAATTCGGCTCCATTCACAGAACTATTTCTGCACACTTCACGTGCTGTCCACAGTAACGTCATGAAGGCGCCCCAACACACTTTTTCTCCGCTGTCTGCGACAGTTGGTCATACCCATTTAAATTAAGTCTGAACGTTTCATGTGCCTGTGACAGCTCAGTTCGAGCAATTGGTCGCGAGTTCTGCCGTGCCTGCAAACCATTTCCTTCGGAAATGTATCGACACGAGCGACAGAGATGGATCTGATGACCCCCGAGTAATGCCTCAAATTTGTTGCACGTCGTAAATGCGGTTATCTCAGTGCAGATTTCAATGGTCTGCATAGCTACGTGTATAATAATTTGAGTGACAATTTTTATTTCTTCGACACCAGTAGAGGAGATTGATGAATTTTCGTAGGATCACATAGGCAGCCGTTTCCCCATAAGGTTTAGTAAATTTCTATCTTGATCCGCTGTTTTGTATTCGGTATATATGTGTACAGTTTCAAAATTTCTTACTAAAAATGTTTAAGGCATGTTGAATCTGCGCTGGCTCTTTCTACTGCGATGACTGCCACATTAAATGTATAATTTTACAATTAGATATTTGAATGCTTGTCAGTAGTTCGTAAATATTTGTATAGTAATTTAGTTTACTAGCTGTTGGTGGCGGCGTTGATTGTAGAATTTGCAACACAGATTAAATTTTCTTTAAAATCTGGGAGTTTGACTTGTCATATTTTGTCTCCCTCTATTTTGAGGAAATGTAGTTTTAAAGAAACGTTTTTGTTCTTGCATGTGTTGTATCCTTATGTGTGAACGTGTACACCGCGTAAGTCTACCCGAACTGTAACGCTTGATAAATATCGCTAGAATCATTTAACCAATTCAAAACCAGCTAAATATGCTGGCAGTACTTATCGCGTGTAGTGTATCTACTTTAATCTACTTTAATTGATCTTTGTAGCAGACATAATTATAATCAGGGAAAGTAAAGTTACATTTATCTCTTGCTTGTCAGTTGTCCCAACACAATTATACAGGTAGTGTTTAAAACGTCTCCCGGTATTAGAAATGACAATCGTCGTGTGGCAAATGCTGTATCTCCAGTATCATCACACTGATTTAAATCAAACTTGGTGTTATGAAGTAATTACCTTGTGCTCCAAGATCACTAAACAATAGCATCAATCGTCCGCTATTATGGAAGGTATCATTACCAAAAACATATGGTTCCGCTTTATGTGCAAGGACTGTCTGGGCTACTAAACCAGACTACTGCCAAATCTGGTCCCTTCTGCAAAATCGAATTTCTAGAACATAAGATCCTACCTATACCTTTTTAAAAAATCTCATAAAAATTACTGGTTTACCATATGTTCACAAATAACACCGACCTACTCCGGCAAGCGATTCCTCTCCAAAAAAATAACCTAAATGTATACATGACATATGTCCTAACGCGCTTCTTGAGGATGTTTTACGCCCTTGCAAGTGGAGTGTGGAGACTTGTTTATTGCGAATAGCACGGCAAATAATTTATTTGGTACTTTGAGCGTACGGATAGAATGATGTTAAATGAAGATGCACATCTGCAGCAAATGTGCGTTTGTTATTAACTTAAGATGTCATGGGAGTAGTGGGTCTGCCGGCCTGTTGTATAAAATTCCGCTGTGCTATATGACAAAGAACTATTAATAATGGATATTAAACACGTTAAAATCGAAAAACAGTTGTATTGTGCCATTATGCTAGGCCGCACCATTTTAAATAAATTATTACAAACATTTTACCCACCTGCGTATTGCCTGATAGGTAAAGGCTGTTTACGCTAAAGTGAGCACTTAAGAAATCATTCTTTCAAAAATGTCACTGCCCTTACCTGCGTTCTTTAACGGGCAAGCTGACTTTTTATGCTCCCGGTAAAGTTGGCAACGGCAGAGGGAAAAGTAATCCACATTTTAGCGTTGATTAAAAACTATTAGATATTTGTGAATATTGAAATAACATGTTTCACTTTGTTTTCTTAAAGCACACAAGTGTGATAATTAGCAAAGTTATAAAATATTTACTTTTCTAATTACACAGTTTTACTCAACGGACGCATGAATAAAGTCATTAGTCCCATGGCAATGCTAGTTGTGCATATGGTGGAAGAATACACTATTTTCATAGAAGTAAATCTCAAGCAGGACTTTCAAAGTGTTCACTTTATCGTGAACAGCCTTTAGGCAATGTGCATAATGCACACAATACTAAAGGGAATTGCAGGCGGGGAATAAGGAATACGCTTTGACGTATCACTACTGCGTATTGAAAACACTAAAAATATTAAGCTTTATTGTAGAAGTTATTGATTATTACAACGTATTATTATTACAACTTAGAGAAACTGTACGAAGGTCGTGCAGCTAGTCTCAGTGCAGGCATGGCACAATGGAACATTGACTGTCGCATTCGTCCGGAGATAACAGGCATGTGCTTAGCGGCATTGAGTATTCTTCTGAAACAGATCGTTACGCGATTCTACCGGCGATACGTACACCAGGGATTTCACGTGGCCCCATAAAAAAATCATCGATCGTTATGTTGCGAGATCTTGAAGCTAGCCAGGCCACGACACAGGGCCACCGCGACCGATAGAGCGAGCAGCGAAGGTTTCTACCAAATACTCCCACACATTCTTAGCGAAGTGTGCGGGTGCACCATCGCGTTGTAGCCACGTAACATTACGAATGTTGAGTGTGATCTCTTTTTACAATGTTGGTAATGTTACGTGGTGAAAGTTAAGAGAAATATCGGTAGTTAAAACGATGCGGTAAAAAGTGAAAGAGGGGAGGGGGGACAAAGGCATTGCATATGATATCATACCACACATTCAGAGTACCTTTCTTGTTGACCTCTTGTATGTGTGGCATGATGTAGATTTTCGTTAGACCATACATGCTTATTACACACATAACAAATACTTTTACGTATGGAAGTGGCTTAAAATACAAATCACCAATGGCAATTTAGGATGACACACTAATTAGCACACTCACAGTGGTACTTTCATCAAACTTGTTTTCGGTAGTAGTAATCATTCAGCAGCTGTGTTTTCTGGAGGAGAAATGGACGAAGCAAGCAGTTGTTCATGGTACACACTGGGGTGATGACAGCCCACCACACAAACTACAGCTGTGTGCGTGGAGGGGGGTGGGGTGCATTGTGCATATTGCCTGCATAGCTAAATATTTTTTTCTTTCAAACTGTGTTTAGTTTTTTAATACCGGAAATATAGCTAGAATTACAATGTAAGTGTGCTTCCTATGGTTTAATGTTGGTTCATTTATTGAATATTTACTTTTCCCTTTATTCTTTATTTTTATTTTGAGCATGTACTGAGTATAATTTGTAACAGTGTGTTAGATTTATTCTCGCAGAACATTTTTTTTAGGTACATTTTCGTTAGAATTGTTACTTTTTTATTACGATAGTAGATTTTTTTCAGAGTCTATAATATATGTGTAACTTATTTGTTGGAAGATTCGTCCCTTTTAATTTCTGAGTTTATTTTAACAGTGCAACTCTCAGATTTTTGGTATTCACACCGGACTACTTAGTTACAAAGAATCTCTCCAGTTCTGAACCTTTTAGGATATGTTAGCTGCAGCTAGTTTTGTTTCGCTTGGAGATGGCAAATTAGCTTTTCTAAGTAATTGTGAGCTGCAACATAACAGCTGCAGCTAACTGTTTGTTCTTGTATTCTGATTTTGTTTCACCTTTCTAATTAAACCAGGCACACATGTGAGGGCATGAATGTGTTTGTGGTATGAGGCATCATGGAACAGGGACGATACCACGCATAAGAGGCAAGATTTATTAGGACCAACATAAATTGAATACCCGGTTGTCATTCTATGACTCATGATAGGTGGCTAGTTATATATTTTAACAGAAGTGTTTCTTTACTTGGGACACTGCAAAAGGAATTTTGTTCGCCCATAAGCTCAGAATAAAATACCATGCGCGATGCATCATGCTGCCAGCAACCAGCTCTATGAAAATGTATATTGCTACGTACTTCAGGGCTGCCACATTTGTTAAATTAATTCCTGTAAATGGTCTGAAGTTAGCCCAACTGACGATACAGTATGCTGTAGCATAAAGAACGGACGAACCATTGTAAACCAAATGGGTACTGTCAAACTCGACAAACGCTCAAGTAACAAAGATAAGGTCAGAAATATTGTAACACAGAAGTATTAATTTAATTATTGTTGGATAGCCCTTAAAAACAATCAGTGATATAATATACATTTTTTGGTGTAGAGGTGATTCTGAAGTAATTCGTTTAATATTGCTGAAGTGCATGTGCAAATTCCTTATCGTAGAAGCAGAGCAATTACGTACAGTGGCTCACATTAATATTCGGCCACCGATTATTAACGCAGTTTCACGGCCTTATGTTGCATTAGAAATGAAGATAAACATAAAACGTATTGCACAATCATTCTTGTGTTTTTTAAATTAAATGCAATAGTAGCCAATAACTGAAATGAGCAGTGTAAGTTAATGAAACATAATATTTTTTCCATGCGTGCTGCATAAGTATGTCACTTTAATATTCGGCCAATTGTGGTGGAGGCGTGCACAGGCACGATGCACATTGCGTTCGTACCTCGTGTCATTCCCTGCACGCTCTCTGCACTGAGAGGTTGTATTAGGAAGCTCTGTTGGCTGCGTCAGTCAGGCAAATGGGACGTAGGGCAAGAATACGACGTTTGAACAGCGGCAGCTGGTAATTTTTCCATCATGTAAAGAAGAAATCTCAACGAGAAATTGCGGATCACTTGAATCTGCCGAGGTCCACTGTCGGAGACATCATAAGAAAGTTTGAGAAGGAAGACAGAAACATTCGGTACCTCAAAAAGGACAGCCAAAGAAACTAAGCAAGAGAGAAGAACGTCTAATAATCAGGAAAATAAAGAAAGATCCGAAAATGAGTGCTTGCAAACTTACCACCGAGGTACTCAATGAATACGGAAAGCACGTCCATCCAGAAACCATACGTCGAGTTACCAGAATAAGAGGACATAATGGCAGGGTACCTATAACGTAATCTTTCATTTATGAGGTGAATAGAAGAAAACGACTTAAGTTCGCAAAAGACCACTCTGACAAAGATGAAAGCTGGTGGAAAGATGTTATTTTTGCTGATGAGACGAAATTGAATGTGTGTGGTTCATATGGCATGTTAACAGTATGGCGCAAACCAAATGAGGAGCTAAAACCTGGGAACATACAACCTACTGTGAAACACAGTGGAGGTAGTATTATGATCTGGGGCACTATATATTCAGCAGGTGTTTGAAAGACTGTAAGTATCGATAGAACATCGAAAAAGGAAGACTATCTTTACATCCTGAAAGCAAACCTACACAAGAGTGCTGATAATCTGGACATTAGGAACACGGTTAAGTTCTACCAAGATAATGACCCAAAACACAAGTCGTACATTGTCAAGAGTTGGCTTTTGTATAAGTCCCAAAGACATTTACACACTTCCTCAATCACCCGACCTGAATCCCATAGAAAATCTGTGGGATGAACTCAAAAGAAGACTGCGTACTACAACAATTAGGTCCACAAAATAATTGCAGAAAAGGTTCAAGGAAGCCTGGAGTAAGATTGGCTCCGAATGTAAAAGGAAAATAATTGCTAATATGCCNAATTGCAGAAAAGGTTCAAGGAAGCCTGGAGTAAGATTGGCTCCGAATGTAAAAGGAAAATAATTGCTAATATGCCACAACGCCTGCGAGAAGTAATTAAACAGAATAACCATGCTACCAGGTACTAATTAATGTTTGCTTAATTTGCAAAGAGGCTTATGTTTTTGTTTGAATGATGATGGCCGAATATTAAAGTGGCGTACTTATGCAGCATGGGATGAGAAAATCATATTGTTTGTTAAATTTCATTGCTCATTTCCGTTATTGGCTAACGCTATATTTCATTTAAAGTACACACGAATGATTGTGCAATAGTATTTATGTTTATCTTCATTTTTAATGTAACATAAGGCAATAAAACTGCGATAAACATAGGTGGCAGAGTATTAATGTGAGCCACTGTACAAACGATATTACTTACACCAGTATATTGGTCAGGAATTTAAAAGCGTACAGTAGCTGTTTTGTAGTAATTTAATTTTGTTTATAAAGCTGTTTTGCAGTATGAAGTTTGAATTACTTAGCTTCAGAAATAATAAATGTAATATAAGGGTTAGAAATTTAAAGTTTCTAGAAAGGTTATTCAGGAAGCATTGATACACAATTAAATTTAAATGTTTGAGTTCAGGCCGCCCTACTTACCTCTGAATACATATAGAATTATTTTTGAAAAAAAGATGTCCATCAGTTCGTCACTTTTTCGTATGTTTATAATTGGTAACTCTTCTGTTACCTATGCATATTAAAGTTAGTAATCAGATTTTGCTTCACGTGTTTGACGGTTACAACTCGTACGTAGCTAGTTACTTGTAATGACCGAGCTACTTTACATTTTCTGTTTTACCGTTGATAACTTCCTTTTCCCACGTCGAGGCTTGTTATGCAAACTCGGATACAAGCATTTTTGTGAAAAATCTAAATTTCCCCACGTTTACAGTGGCTCGAACTGGAAAAATTTTCCAGGTCCTCTGTTTTCTCTTGGACATTACAGCTCACTCGGTTAAATATTTTTTACCCCAAAGTTAATGCAAAGTTTCCCTTAACCTCTTATTAAATACTTTAGCTAAGAAAAATATTTTTCCGCTGAAGATTTTTATGAAAAACTGCCTTAAATTGTCTCGTTAAAAAAANATACTTTAGCTAAGAAAAATATTTTTCCGCTGAAGATTTTTATGAAAAACTGCCTTAAATTGTCTCGTTAAAAAAACCTGACTTAAAATAATGGTATCTTATATTAGCATAGACAATAAAAACATTCATATTTCCAATGCTATTATAAATGTTTACTTAATTTGTTATGACTCGTGCAAGTGGAGTTTTATTTTTTCAATGTTGTTGCAGCGCTTTGAACCACGCTAATGGAAAGTCCAATCAAAAAACACATTTGTGCGGGATAATGGTGAAATATTTCACAAAGATAACATTACGTGTATCGACTGAACGTTGGGNATACTTTAGCTAAGAAAAATATTTTTCCGCTGAAGATTTTTATGAAAAACTGCCTTAAATTGTCTCGTTAAAAAACCTGACTTAAAATAATGGTATCTTATATTAGCATAGACAATAAAAACATTCATATTTACAATGCTATTATAAATGTTTACTTAATTTGTTATGACTCGTGCAAGTGGAGTTTTATTTTTTCAATGTTGTTGCAGCGCTTTGAACCACGCTAATGGAAAGTCCAACAAAAAACACATTTGTGCGGGATAATGGTGAAATATTTCACAAAGATAACATTACGTGTATCGACTGAACGTTGGGNCAAAAAACACATTTGTGCGGGATAATGGTGAAATATTTCACAAAGATAACATTACGTGTATCGACTGAACGTTGGGAATCTAGACAATTTAAGTTCTCCGAATAAATGTGATAATTAAAGTGAGGTTCACCTTAGTTCGGGGTTAACTTGGTTTGTAAAAATCTTTTTTTTTTCAATTGTTTTCATTATTATTCTAGTACATGCGTTGACGGCTCACGTTAGCAGTTGGCACCACGCATGAGACTTTTATTTTTAAATAAGCATTAAGGGAAGCTCCTGTTTTCGTCGTGTGGGCCGGAGTTTTTGGGCGCCAAGTTCATAGTATTATTTCTGTTTTTTTTTTGTTTTTTTTATGAACTGCAGATTTTTTTTCCAGAATTAGAAACCTTTCTGCATTCTATTAGTCTAGTTTATATAGAAAGACTACATAGAGGACAGGTCAAGTGCAGAAAGGAATGGTTGCAGCTGTGTAGCGGACAAACGGTACTTCATGCGGGTAATAGGCTGTGTGAATACTTTATTACTTTGGTAACTGTAATTTTTGTATATGAACCATATAATCTATTCTTGAATATTAATATTTTAATAAACCAACACTAGTGTCTAGGTTTATGCAGGGTTATCTAAGGGCAAGGAAGCCGCAGTAGAATCAAGAGGTGCGTAATTTATAAAGTGAGGCACGAGATTTGAACCGTTTTAAGTATACGTATGCTGATACTAGTAGTGTTATATTAAAAACGGCAGTGTCGCAACCAAAACGGAACTTCACGACTTCATTCGTACATTACAATGTACAAATTTTACGTAAGAACATGTAAAATAATGTAGTTGTATATTTTATGCATGAAGAAAATTGCACAATCGGCAAAAATCCAATTTTTTAATTTCAAAAGCCGATAATATTGGCTTGCAGACGGTTTTTTGGAGTTGGATTCGAAATATTGTAAGACGACGCGCCGCACTGTATAGGCTGTTCACGGTAAAGTGAGCTCTTTTGATGCCCTAGTAATATTTTTCTTTCAGCCATTTTTCATCATTTAAACACCTTTTTAAATAAATACTGCCATGCAAGTAATAAACACAGTGTGTGTATTTCACCGCGCTTGGGAGATGGCGTCTAAGGCTAAAATAAAATACAATTATTGACTATTATTTCCACTAAGAGTGCTTTCAAAAGTGCTCCCTTTATCGTGAATAGTAAATAGCCTGGTGACTCACGTGTTTCTAACGTTACAGGTAAGCTTCAGGGAAGCCAGTGAACGTGTCGTAAAGGCGGGGAGAATAGAACAATGGGGAGGAGAAACGCAGTGGGCGAAGACTGTCTGCAGTCGTGCAAGGCCGGCTCAGACTGCGCGCAGTGGCTGGGCTGCCCCACATGGCGACTGGCTCGCGACCAACACAGCACGTCAGCCGAGCCTTGTTTGCATATAGCCCTAAGCCGCGGCCCCAACCCCCACACCCTCCCCTTCCTCTCTGCGGCACTTCTCCCATTCCACTCAGAATATACATAACGACCGGGAAATTTCGTGAATTAGAGAACAAGCTAGGCTTTGAACAAATGTTAATTTATTTCTACAGTTGGATCGCAGTAAATCAATACAAGCCCCTCTCGGTCGGCAGCGAATATCTCAGAAAATTGTTACGGAATTATGTGCTACGTGGTTCAAAGCAACAGTGGACATTAGCTGAGGCTAAAGTATGTAGACATCTTGTGTAGTCTAGCTTGCAGGACGCCGAACTAGCGAAGTTTCCCTGGCGCTAAACTGTGCTCCTAATATTTTGTGATACACAAATGCTCGAAATATTAGTGTTGTATTCTGCACACGTTTGAAAGATTATCTGTTGGGGGGTGGAGGGGTGTAGCACAATAGTAATAAATAGTTTATGCAATAATTTTAAGGGCGCCGCCTACATGTCGCTTGAATTGCTTTGCAATGTTTTTGAAATCCAAGACTTTTAATGAAACCGTACAACATATTTTTATTACATATTGATATACAAAAATAACTCCAAATATATAACGCACATCGGATGTACTGTTCCAGAGCCCTTCAACTTAGCTTCAAACGGCTTTTTAACCCTGCGGTATCTCAATATATGCTGGTCACAAATGCAGAATTATTATAGGTCGCTGCTCTGAATTTTGGTACAGACTTTTCACAACTAAAATCACAGCTTAATCCCATATGCACACGCAGCAAGATCCGATGGAGCACTAGGCGCGCGTGCCAGTGTTGTCAATTTCTCTCTTCTGCTTCTGTGCCTCAGACACGCAAAACAGCTCCGTAGAATAGTTTCATGTGTAGCGGGAAGAAATCTCTAAGGGAATATTTCTCAGCATAGAAATCCCAGCAGAAATAAATAAAATGTTCTTTAGGATCGGTTGACAGGATTTCCAACCAAAAATGCTTAAAATTGACAACACTACTGACGCAGTAGTGGCACTGCAGTCCCTAGATTGCCCCCCCCCCCCAAATCACGTATTTAAACTTTTACAGGAAGCATTAAGACTGTTGCATCAATGTGTAGCAGTGTTGCTGTATCACATCTGTGCTTGTCGGCTTCGCAAAAGTTTTTTTTTCGACTAGCGTGATGTACAGCGCACGATGCTTTCACATTATACATTGGCTGTTAATTCCTTTCAACTATTTATTTTATAATTATTTTTTATATCTGTTTGCATCAGCGTGTAGTAGTGATCTCTCTTGTGACTAATAGTTTACATGTATATTGTTTTGTGACAAGCAAAGGAAAACAGTCTTTAGAAGTCGTGCAATGCGTATCGCAATTCTATTGTAATCATTTTTTGTGGTTGGTCCTTGTGATCATTCGTTTTCTCTCGTGTAGAAATGCATTCTTGTTTTTTTACTAAACTTCTTGGTCTGATATTAACACTGACATAACTATTATGGACAGTAACTGCATCGAGTTTTTTTATATGTGCGCTTTGGACATATGACTTACGAATTTGGTAACTATCTTAAATGGTTCGGACATTACATCCGACTATACTTAGGGCATATCTTACCCTGTGGTAATTTTTGCTGTGGGGGGTAAAGTCTATTTTTCGAATCTGGCAGCCATTTCTTAAATGGTTCGGAGATTACGGCCAATTATGCTTATAGGTATGCTTAGGGTGTATTTGACCCTGCGAACATTTTTGGTGTTGCGGGTTATGTCTATGTTAGGAAATTGGCGACTATATCTTAAAATGTTCGGAGATTATAGCTTGCTATGCTTATAAGTAAGCATGAGAGCCTCGCATAGCCAATCGGAGACAATACCCTTTCGCGTAGCCAATTGGAGACAATACCTTTTCGCGTAGCCAATTGGAGACAATACCCTTTCGCGTAGCCAATTGGAGACAATACCCTTTCGCGTAGCCAATTGGAGACAATACCCTTTCGCGTAGCCAATTGGAGACAATACCCTTTCGCGTAGCCAATTGGAGACAATACCCTTTCGCGTAGCCAATTGGAGACAATACCCTTTCGCGTAGCCAATTGGAGACAATACCCTTTCGCGTAGCCAATTGGAGACAATACCCTTTCGCGTAGCCAATTGGAGACAATACCCTNAGATAGCCTCGCATCGTCATCATTGGCCAGGTGGAATGACAGAGCGTGAAGTCAGGACAGGTAGGGTGGATTTCAAGAGCATGGAGTAGGGAACAAGATGGGCGTCGGTACTGGCTGGCAAAATGGTTGCTGACCAATCGGGGCGTCGTGAAAAGGGCATGTAGGTGGTTAGATCCTTTCGAGATACTCGCATAGCCAGTCAGACAAAATCCTTTCGATCGTAGTCGCGGCATTGTGGCAGGTATTTGTGGGGGGTGAGGGGATGGGATGTGGGTCGACGTGGTAGGGACTTGTGGAAGAAAATTTTAATGTAAGAGCATTAATAATGTATTCGATTTTGGGAAGACTCGTAAATAACCTCTCGCTTGGAATTAAAGAGCATGAAGTAAAATATCTAGTAGGAAGAAATTAGGTGATATGATTTAGAAGCATTCGGAGAAAACCTCTCGTTTGGAACAAGGTATTAGGATTTGGGAAGACTCTGAGAAATCTTCCCTGCTTGGAATGCAATAACATGAAGTAGAAATTAAGGTGGATGCCAGGAATGACTGAGCAGGATTGTCGGTACTGGCTGACAAAATGACTGCCGTCAGGAAGGAATGAAAGTGCTGGAGGTTTTACTCGTGACGTCATCCAAGATGGTCTCAGCTTGTCACCCATCCCTTGCAACAGAACCGGCATTTTCCTACTACTTGGCCCGCCGCTGTCATAAACCGTGCAAGCAGATCTTCCTGGGACTCCACCGAGGTTTGGTAAGTTAGACTTTTTATGTGGCTCCACAGGAAATAATCCGACAAATTCGGCGAACGTGCAGGCCAATCACTTGGACTGCCACAGACGATCAACCGTCGCCCTAATCGTTAAAGGTGGCCGCGGACATCACGTGCAAAGTGCGGTGGTGTGCCATCGTATTGTGCGTAGCATGCGGGTTTTTCTACGCCTACATATGGCTGTTGCGCGAATCGAACACACCTTCCCTGGTGAATTTGGCTTCATCCGTGAAGAGAATGCGCTTTGGGAACTGAGGCATCTCCACACAAATGTGCAGGAATCACGTACAGAATCTGAGTCTTAGCGCAAAATTTGGTGGATCCATCGCATGAACCTTCTGGAGGTAGTACGGGTGTAGCAGCTGCTCATGAATCGCAGGCCAGAAAGTGTTGTGGTCCACAGTGAGGGCACGCGCGATCCTTCCGGCACTTGTTGACGTGTCCTCAACGGTTTGTAGCACGGCCTCTTCAAGATCGGTGGCGCGGCACCGCCTTGGTGCACCACAGTCGGCCCTGCTGGTGGCTAATGCCTGAGTTGATCGCCGGCTCCGGGAAACGAGTACAAAGATGACCTGCGATGGTGCCCGGTCGTATGAAAAACACGCCTGATCTGACGCACAGCCGTACCATTACACTTCGTACACAATCATATCGACATATCTCCAATTGTTTAGTCGGCTATGTTCAACAGCAAGGCACTAACACGATACTGGCACTTCGACGAAAGCTGGGAATGGCGTGCAGGACGGGTTGCAGACATGTGACATCAGGTGTTCATCGTCGAATGACTCGCTCCACTCATTGATGCCGCAGATGCAGGACATATCCATGCGTGGTGGTGTTTGGCTTGTAGCGGGGAAACTGTGCGTTTCCATACATAGGTTCCTCTGCAAAATGTTTTACTCTATCCCCTCTACAAGCCCTCAACATATGTAATAGTAATTTAGATACATTCTGTAAAATAAAGTAACATACAACAGGGCATTTACTCCGAAATAAACCACGATCAGGCCGGCCTAGGCAGCTGTCGGCCTGTGCTGAAAGCTAAATTCGTAGCCCTTGTTATTATTTAGGGTTGTGCGAATGCTGATGTGGTGGGTAACATTGATCTTATCGATGGCATTATGAACTGGAATAAGTATTTAACTAAGGAAAGTGCACATAAACTTGGATTGGGTGACAGTTGGATGTTAAAACAAATAAAGTTTCCGAAAGGAGCATATTATGTTAGACAGTCGAACACCGCACTACTTCGAAACTCCACCTCAAGCCCCGAATTTAAATTCGTTAGAGAACCTGTGGTGCAAGCTAAAGGAAACACATACGGATATGACGAACCTCCAACAGGAGAGACTTGATTGTGTGTATCCATGAGGAGTGGCCACGAATGAACGTCAGTATTTTCCAGAAGTACATAAATTCGATGCCAGGACACCTGCAGGCCGTAATTCCATTAAATGGCTATCAAAGTATTGAAGTAGACATTTTTGTTCTTCGTAGAAGTTTAAGTATTCAAACACGGAAGAATACACGCGTGTTCGCGAATATGAGAAGTTATGTACCTAGCTAAATGCATAATGCATAACATGAAATTGTATTCTTTATTTTGGTAATATGAGTTTTTATTTTTGTCAGAGGCGTTCTAAAACTTCCGTTGCTTGCTGTAGGTTGCCGACTGCGCTGCCAATAATCGCTGTCACTCGCCAAATAAAAAGGACACTCCCCAGTTACCATTGTACACACACTCCCTCTCTCCCCGGTACAACATTTGCATGCTAAGTCGTTCTACTCCCGATCAATTTTTCACATCAACTGCACAAATTCTGGGCCCACTTCGGGACACCAAACCTGTGTATATGCCACCGTGTTACTTTTTTTTTTTTTTTTTTTTTTTTTTTTTTTCCCCAGAACATATTTTCTCGATGTAATTCGTTTATAATCTTGAAAAAGACTCCGTAGTGTGTTCGATATCAGTAAGCAGGTTTGTACCTTTTTTTCGTAAATTTGAGTTTTTATCTTTTTATAACTTGCGAAGTATGCTGTAATTTTAATTTATTTATATGCGTATACATATATACTGTTCATGAACATTCTTAAAACAATATTTTTAAATTGAGACAGACAAGTTGGACAAAACGACACCTGAAAAGAGGTATTATTTTATAATTTGAGTTCTATATTTATATAAAGCCATAACAGTTCCACTAAGCGGAATCTTACTCTCTAAGTATTCCATTGGACTTGGTTTAGAAACACATTTAATTTTTCATTTAGAGAATAACCGACTTAAACTAAATTGCACGTACCTTTTGAGTAAGCTCTCTTCTTTAGTCTTGGTTATTAATTTTTTTAATTAACGATAGCACATTAGACCACCTTATCGCAGCAATACCACAATGGGCTGTTTGTTGTTTGGTGTGTCGTTTCATGATAAATCAGATGTCGCTATAACATAAAAATAAAACATGTTGCTTATTGATTTTTACGTCCAATTTTATTTGTTTCGTTCGGCATTTTAGTTCGCGCAGAAATAATAGTATGGAGTAGTATGTTTTTTTTTTTTTTTTTTTGCCGTGTAACATTTGTTTCTTTATAGAGAATAGGCTGTATAAAATTAGCATGCTCTAATGTTTACTATGTGAATGAAAATATCTTAGCAGTATAATTTAAAACTTTACACAACCTAATATGAGACGGTTTTTACGTTAATTGAGCAATAATGTGAACAAATATGTAGACAGCAATCTCGAAAATATTGCTCGCTTATATGTACAGGACTCCGGTGACAAACTACACTTTCTATATTTCTGCTTGCTAACTGAAATGTTTTACTGATTTTATTCAATTGAATGAATTACATACACCTCGGACTCTTGTAGACTGGGTTTATTTTTAGATGTTGGCGCTCTGTGCGCTGATGCAAGATGTAAAAGATCATTACAGCGAAGTAATTAAATTATTTTTGCTTGTATCGTGTGCATGTTATGTTTGCAGTGTGTTAATTTAAAATAAACACTGTTTAGATAATGGTGGGAACTTCAGTTGCATGCACGTTTGGTCTCAGCGGACAAATTCTGTTCTGCATCAGCGTGTAGACTGCATCAGTGATGCACAGAATGTCTCAAAAAAACAATTAAATGTGACGTTACAAAAGTTTCACAGCCGATTACACACGGAACTGACTGTATATTGTTCGGGGGAAGTTTCAAGGAAATCTTATATTAATGTAATTCACGGCAGGTAAAGGACTA
The DNA here is from genome assembly GCA_002778355.1 of Clitarchus hookeri. Lineage (NCBI taxonomy): Eukaryota > Metazoa > Arthropoda > Insecta > Phasmatodea > Phasmatidae > Clitarchus > Clitarchus hookeri. The sequence continues at coordinate 407,790 of NQII01001599.1, forward strand.
TTTAATTTTTTCAAAAGTCGCTTTTGTATAGTGCTGTACAGGTGGTAGAGTGAAAGTAAACAATAGTCTCTCTACTGTTTCTTCGCACTTTTTGAATCAAACCTTTGAAAAATCACCATGTATGAGGTATTTGGTGGTTTCCTAAAATGGCTGTTAATCCAAGCGTTCTATACTTGTGTTGGCATTATTTTATTTCTCGTTAAATTAACCTAAAATGTTTCTTTTATATGAAATATGAATAAAAACGGGGAGAATGTGTGCGTTTGTAATGCCTAGTAAGAAATAGTTCTCATGCAAAAAAGCTTGAGTGCGCACAAATACGTTGCGCTGTCCCTTTGGTGTAATTTTCTAGACTTAGTTAAACTTTGTTTGCAGGAGGCGGAGGAATAGCCTGAAAGTAGAACTTTGGCAGGGCTTCAGAAAAGTTGGAAATAACAGTGAAATGGACGATATCAATATTGTGGTTTGAACCTCCGCAGCACCTATGCGAGGTTAGCGGCCGAAATATGCCTTGACGGAAACGTGCATAGCAGATGAGGCAGCACGCCTCCCGCTATCAGCAGTATCACGTGCAGCCCTGGCTGGGGAAACTCCCGAGGGAGGACGCTGATCGGTATCGCAGTAGTGGATTTCGGGCCTTGCGGCATTTCCTGCCAGGACGCTGCGTGTGTGCCTCCCGCCCCTGCTGTCGTGTTGTGGCTGGCGGTGCTACGTATGCGCCACTCAGCACAGTGAGCAGCTAACATTGCAATACTGTTCACTGTTAATTAAGCTTTTTTCAAAGACCTGCTTAAAGTATATTAAGGGTACTTCTACTACAGGTTGGGAAGTTCAATGTCAAACGTTTGGGAAAGGGAACATTTTAGTCGCTAAGTAAGCGCTAGTACCTCATGTACTGTTTTTCTCTCTATCTTATACGTTAAAAAAAAAACCGAACAATTGCAGTAGTCATAAATACGAAGCAAATAATCTTACTCTTTTATGATTTACGTAGCAAACAAATTTAAATTAAGTTACCTTTTAAAACACTGCGCGCCTAGCGGCGGAAATGTTCCTTGTGCCAAACTCTCCCATCAGAAATCTCGTTTTTTTCCTAACCTGAGTAGAATTAACCTTGCATATCCTACTTACCTCATTTTGTATCATTCCGCCATTTGCAAAATTTACAATGCCAGGACTATTCATGTGCAAGTGAAGTGGAAATGTGAATTTGTTAGGAACCTAAATTTGTTGCTAGTGTCATGTCGTACTCAAATATGTATAAAGCAGAGAATCTGTTTGCATAATTTTAAACTTTACAGTAGCAGTACGTCAAGTCTTGAAACTATTTTTCTTAATCCGCTACGTATGAAACTAAGGCTGCGTGCCAGTCCTATGTTGTCACCGGGCAGTAATTCCNAGAGGTTGATTTCAGTGTGAAAGATGTCGTGGAAGATCAGAAATTTGCTAAGATTATAGGATATTCACGATAAAGTGCGCACTTTTTAAGGCAGTGTTTATAGTTTTTTATATATAATTTTATACTTTGCCATATGAGTAATAAAAACTGGGTATACTTTTTATACCTCTCAAAAGTTGTCTGAGGCCTCAGTAAAATGTAATTTTTTCGTTATTATGCCTGGTTTGAGGGGGTGGGGGACGCTTAAAAATTTCTCACTTTACCGTAAATAGGCTACACATCAGAACGTACATTTTACGAGGAAAAAAATCTTTGTTACGCACAGAAATCTTCCACTGAATATATACGGTCGCCACAAAAAGTATTTGCACACACATTTTAGAGGCTGGTTGTTTTTTTGGAAAGCTAAATATTTCAGTAAACACCTGTAAAGGCAGACTTGCATGAGATAAAAATAATTCTGCACAGATTGCCTGTCCATAACAAATAAACACATTATAGCATAACCATGTCTCTTCTGCACTGCAGAACAAAAAACTATCGACACACACACACAGTAAAACCGCGCCTTTCGTTTAGTACGCACATTTTAATATTCATAGTATTTATAACAGCTTGCAAATGCCGTGGCATTATAATATTCTTCAGNCGTTTAGTACGCACATTTTAATATTCATAGTATTTATAACAGCTTGCAAATGCCGTGGCATTATAATATTCTTCAGCATTCTTTCTTCTTTTTTTCGGGCGAACGAAGTTTTTTATTTGTGCGTCGAGATGGGCCCACGGATGCTCAGTTCTGTTCAAATCATGACTACTCTAAGTGGGGTACGAACCGTTCGTGCAGCGTTGTTTAGAAATGTTAAAACTTAACAGTCTATATGATTAGCCATGTTCTTTAAGGGATGGAGGTTTTAATTAAATAAAATATTAACTTATTAATTTATTTACGAACACTACAAAGAAAATACTTTCGACTTGATATCTCACTATAAATGGCTACAACTTGCTATCTAAAATTTAATCACCTGAAATAAATTAATGCAACCAGATAATTAAAATCAGTTCCAATAAACAGTGTACCAAAACTATTACAAATTACATGTCCATATTTCACATTTTCAATATTTACAAGTAAGTTCGTATTTTACATTCATACAGTCCTACCTTAATTCACTCCACATTCCACTAGTCCGGAACGTTCTAGTGTGCTCTCAGCGCCCCAATGTACAGTAGCCCTCTAATCTTCGGATACTACTCCCTCTCATCCACACCACACACCACACCACACGCACATTCTCGTCCACCATCGTCAATCATCTCCGCTGATGGCCCTCGCTGCATAATGTTTCCTACTTCAGCCAGATGGCTGCCACAATAAAAACTGCCGACCCTCCAGCTGCGGTGGTATTTAGTGTCGTCGGCCATACCCCAGAAACCTCTCCAAATGCTGCGTTGTCGAGGGACATGATTATCAGAAAAATCCTTCTCATCTCAAGTGGCACTCCTCCAGCGAGATGGAGGGGGGAGCCGTGACGCCAGCCAGGTCGGCTGTCAATCATTCCCCGGCCACCAGGTGAAGATTGCGTTGTGTGGATTAAGGAAAAGATTTATAAAAAAAACTTGTATTTAATAAAAAAAAAATTTAAACTTTTGCATTTTACAAAAGTTTTTAGAATTTCTTTTTGGGCTCAAGGTTATCCAAGGTCTTGGACATGGGGTCAAGGTCACAGATGTGATGTCAAGGTAAAGATCACCCAGATCTAACATGTTGGTTTGAATCATCGGTGCCACATGGGTGTTAAAAATGTAAAGAAATGACAAACGAAAAAACTAATATGGCGGGTAGATGCATTCGACAAAATGAGCAATGGTGATGAGTGGAGGCCTTCCGACTAATTAACCAATTAGAAACATTGGCAAGGGGAGGGGAATGTTAACACAATGTGGTTGATTGGAAGGGTGTCCGTCGTCAGCAGGACATGGTGCTGTGGGGGACCTCCGGAAATGTAAGTGTTTGAATTTAAAAATAATTTTCGTAGTATTTTTTATGAATTTTTTAAATACATTTTTAGGAATTTTTTGGGATTTTTTTACGATTGTTTGGGTTCAATGTCAAGTCACCAGGCCAAGATCGAAGGTCAAGGTCACTTGAATCCAATATGGCAGTAGTAGTAAAGTATTATTTTCGCTGACGTTTATAAATTTATTCTATTTTAAAGTTTTTATTCGATATTTTAGTTTTAAAGGTCATCTAAGGTCATTGTTATAAGATCAACGATAAAGTTAGAGGTCACCGACATCCAAGATGGTCACAGACAGAATGCCAGAGCATGAACGGCTCAGACGCTCCGATCCCCCATACCCTTATAACCGGCTGGCCATTTATATTCTATTGGCACTGATTATTAATTGCTCAATTTTCACGGTTTTCACTGATTTGGCTCAATTTTCACTGATAAAAGTTTATAGTGTGGAAACGTACACACAGTAAATGTGCTTACAGACGAAATAAAATTAACACTAAACTCGATCCGGCTGAACTACTGCTACTGGTGGGAAATTATCCTGAAAAGTGCCCTTTACACTCCTGAAGATGCAGATAAACCACAGAACGAAAAATGCTTAGGAGCAGGGTGAGTGAGACTTCGCCATTAATCTGTACTATATGTCGCCTCCATTGTATGTCATGGCTTAAAGAAGGTTTTAGGCTGCCAAGTGAAAGAACTATAAATTAATAGGTTAGTTTCGTAAAATTGCGGCTAGGAATACCAGAAGAATTAAAATCCAAACTTCAGTCTAAAGTCTAAACAATGAAAAACCACAAGAAAAACTGTTATTTTCGATGAAATGTCAATAAAGTAGTGGTTTTCTTACGACATGAAAATGGATCTGCAGGAGGGGATGCAGGATCTTGGCTACTTAGGACGAAGCGAGGAAATGGCGACTCAAGCACTTGTTTTTTTAGTAAGAGGCCTGCCACACTCGTGGAAAATCCCCGCTGCTTATGTTTTGTCCTCGAGGCCTGTGAAGTATGACAGCTTGTTGCTGCTTCTAGATATGGTCATTACCACGCTGTTTTAAATCTGGCTAAATATCTGAGCAGTTGTCTGTGATCAGCGCTCCACAAATTAGGTATTTGAGCGGTTGGGAATAACTAGACAGGCCTTATTAAATGCACAATTATTGCCAATTTTTTTTGTGTGCCTCGTGTGATTAAAAGCGTAAGAAATAATTTAGAACAAAATGATTTCATTGTAGAAGATGAAACCATTTCTCGGAAACAGATTAAAGACCTTTTTAGTACTGACTTTTCTTCTGGAATTGCAAGAAGATCAGTGCCAAGCATATTCATTCTGGACCTTTTGACAAAAAGAGCGTGAAGTTAGCTACTAAGGTGATAAGTCGTTCAGTGTATGTATGCCCCATGACAGGTTCCAAGCAGAAAATGAAAAAGTTGCTATAAAACGGTCTACCGCCGAATTTGTTCTTAGTCAAAGATTTGTTTGACAACTTAAATGTGACAGCAAATGATGAAAACCCAAATAGAAGACCCGTGAGTGCCAAAAAGTCCATGTTGAAGGAAATTTAGTCTCAGTTCGAAGTTGGATTTCCAAATGGAGAATAAGAGGCCGAACGAAATTATCACAGATATTTGTTAATTTAAGACAATCACAGCAACCCTTAATTTATGGTTAAAAGCAAAAGGTGAGAATTATCTACTGACATCAAGACTTATGTAAGATCCACTGGAAGACTTGTTTTCAGTAATTCGAATGAGATCTGGTTACAACAGGAATCCTTCTGCTCAAGAATTCCGCCGAAATTTGCAGTATATAATATATTTGAGGCTAATATCATAACCACAAACTGCTAACTGCGAACCTGATGGGTTCGTAAGAAAAAAAAAAAAACAAATATAAGTTCTTTGGAAGATATTAACACGTATTTTTCTGACATGAAAAAAACAACTTTAGAATAAGTGAACTAATTTTCCAAACGTCAGCCGACACTTCTACAAACATTATCTCTGCGAACANATAATATATTTGAGGCTAATATCATAACCACAAACTGCTAACTGCGAACCTGATGGGTTCGTAAGAAAAAAAAAACAAATATAAGTTCTTTGGAAGATATTAACACGTATTTTTCTGACATGAAAAACAACTTTAGAATAAGTGAACTAATTTTCCAAACGTCAGCCGACACTTCTACAAACATTATCTCTGCGAACANAAAAACAACTTTAGAATAAGTGAACTAATTTTCCAAACGTCAGCCGACACTTCTACAAACATTATCTCTGCGAACATTACTACTTTGCTGGAAGAAAACGCAACGTGTTGTGTGGCAAAACCATGCTTGAAAAGGTTTCATTGTGGAAAATTTAAAGAATTATTCGTTGAAAAAAATTGCTACTGTGTAACAAACAGGTAATTAATGTTCTTTAAAAATTGCAGCAAAAAAGCCAATGAATGTGTTTTGACTCCAGTCTCGGATCGCTTGTGGCGCGTGATAAATGTTCTGCTGGCCGAGTTTGCACGTTTCTGTCGCTATATTTGCCCCGAAAAAGGTCTTTCCCAAAAACTAGAGGAACGTTTGTTGCAGTCACAAACCGCATCTTTGTAAATTGGTTTCTTAGAGACTCTCGCGACCACAAGTTTATTTTGCATTTAGTAATAAAAACAAGACATATCTGTGAAACAAAATGACAACCCGGACAGTTTAAATACAAATGTCGCACTGAGAAAAGGTCACATTAGTGTAAATCCCATTGAAATGCTCAGAAATTACAAAAACTAAAACACCCGTAAAACGATAGATTGGACACAAATATGTGTCTGAAACTGTAATCAGTGGTGTGTTTTCATTTGTTTGAAAACCTAATATATATTTGCGGTTATTAATCTAAGTTTCACTCAAAATCGTTTAAACCACATAAATTAATATATGCAAACTAAGTCAGTAGGTTACAGTAGTGATCTTTGGTTTCCTCTACCTTGTCGAAACCATTGAAAAGTGCCACAGCGTATTTACAAAAACCTAATTTGTTCTAACTTCAACACCAATTACACCTCCAGCAAGACAGTCCACATGCCTTAATTTTAAGGTAAGAAAATATTTTATTTTCTGTTGTAGAATATTTCGTACTGTCCAAAGTTTGTGTAAATCAGTAACTTATTGTAACGTCACTGTATGTTGGCGTATATAATGTTTTTGAAATAATTAATATTCTTCGTGATTAACTGCACATGCTCATTAAATGGTGCAGTTAAGTCAATCGAGGTAGCATAATTTCACTGTTTATATAAACATGCTATATTCCCAGAGATGTTATTCTTGTCATTACTGGAAGCCTCCACTGACATCTATCATTAATAAATGAACTTTCTCTCCAGGCAGCAATACAGAAGAAAACGTAGTAAATAAAGTAGTAAGGAATTGTAACTACGTTCTAGGCTAACAATTTTGGCACTAGATATGAATTCTGTATTTGCGAAAATTTACAGTGATGTCAACTACTATTTTGTTTTATTTACCTCTGCGTAAATAAATTATGGAAAATATATACCGGCCATTTTAATGAATAGTACATAGGCACTGTATTCTTTCAAGTAAATTGTTTTTAATTCTAATTTATTATTTTACTATAGTTTAGGTGTTCATGATAAAATACTAGCGCTGTTAGCTCTTACAATTACCTATTTGATCATTGATATCAATCATGAATGATGTCATTATGCTCTTATGTCAAAGAAAATTGACAGGAAATGCGTGTTCACTAGTCGAGAAATATATGTTGACGCACGAAGGTCCACAGTTTGACTCAGTGTTCACATTTCGGGGTTGTGTNGTTCACTAGTCGAGAAATATATGTTGACGCACGAAGGTCCACAGTTTGACTCAGTGTTCACATTTCGGGGTTGTGATCATCTACAAAGGTGACTGTTCGTCCAAATAAGCAGTGCTTTATATTTGTCGATTCATGAGTCATTAAGGCTGTCCGAACCTAGGAATGCACTTGAGTAGAGGGATTATGGGGACTTTAGCACATCGGCACCTGGGACCGAAGCGTCGCGTCGGAGCTGTTCGTGCTGCTGTCATTCCGGTCGGCTGGCGGCCATCTTGGATCCGTGACTTTGGCAATAAAAATTCAAAAAATTCCAAAAAATTAATTAAAAAAATTGCCTTAAATTATTTTAAAATGCATATTTTATATGCCTATTTTCATATTATATGGTAATATAAAAAATATGCCAAAAGCATATTAAACATTGATATAAATATATGTTCAGGCATAGGCGACAGTATCTGCGGTATTGTAAATTATACTAGTTCTATAATCTTTAAATTAATTAGAGGTGCCTTTAACAGCCTGCGACACTGTTATAGCTACCATACTGTTTCTGCAAACTTTTGAAAAAATAAAATAAAAACTAGGCGCTTTCTACAAAACATTCTGTTGCTGGTACTAAAATTTAGTTATCGCTACCATAAAATACCATTACAGAACTGTTTTGTTAAATTCTCTCTGCTGATTTATTTCAGTGTACGGTGCTCGACGTAATCACGTAACCTTTGTGTAGTAAATAAAAATGTAGGGGATAAGTTTCGTTGCTTTTCAAATTGAAAACTCTCAAAATTCTTGATATTCTTGTATTTTAATATTGATGTGTCATAAACAGGTTGCGAAAGCATGACGTTCGTTAAAAGATAGATCGTCATAACCTCAAGAACGAAATGTGCCTGGGGGATGTAGACACTTTTTTCGTGTACATGGAATAAATCGAATGTTATAAACTTTAATCTGCAGAGATAATTAAAATTTGTTTTGGTGAAATAATCTTGCGAGAAATTACAAACTTAACGGTAAACATTGTGTGTTTCATCCATACAATTTTATAACTTTTNGTGAAATAATCTTGCGAGAAATTACAAACTTAACGGTAAACATTGTGTGTTTCATCCATACAATTTTATAACTTTTAGAAAAGTAAATATTAACTGCGGCAATATAAAGCTCCCTAAATCTTTACGGATTAAAAAATGAGTAATTTTATTCTTAACTGTTATTAATTACACTTTCGTCCTCATTCCCGGGAGAAAATTATATATGCAGTACATGAATTAAAAACGTCAACAGACGACATCGCGAAAATTAAAACAAACTCGTGAACAGCATAGATAACACGACGACGTCCCCATTGTAATTGGACAGCGAGATCACGTGGTGCAGTCACGTAACACGCAAAAGCTAGTGAGTGAAGAGATTTGGGTGGCCCTTAACTGCGAGGTCTTGAGAGCCGATGATGGTGAAGTGAGGAGTATGGTGCAGTGGGGGGAAACAGGAGATCACCTAGAAAACCCGCAGCGGCATCGTCCGGCACGATTCTGACTTGCGAAAATCTCGGAGTGAACCGGCCGGAGATTGAACCCGGTTCGCCTTGGTGAAAGGTGAGCAGTCTAAACGCTCTACCACCGTGGCCCCGCAAAAGCTATACATTGACAAGCTTTTCCATCGCGTGAAAGTTAAGTGAAATGATCGTAATAGGTATTCGTGGAACACATTAGTCAAAGTGTAGCCGGCTTACGTGAACGTGTTGCTCGTTACGTATTACGTGACGTCATCGTAACCGCCGGCACTACTTGATGTTATCTGGAAATAGTAGAGAAGTGAAGACGGCGTGAAGAGCAACAGGTGACGGCACCGTGCACCCACGGAATCAATAGCTCAGCCGAGAGTTCGCTACTAACGACTCCAGATACGTAGATGATAATGATAACCTGTTAGCACAAACGTTCATCTGGAATAATTTTTTATTTCTTGAGTGCTCGTCTGTGTTTTAAACGTCGCGTCGGTTACAGTAATTGAATTTCCATTCTCAAATAATGAGAAGGAAGCCGTCGAAAACACATGGTAGGAATAATAAGGAACATAAGATTGCAGGAATGAGACATTTTTTTTGTGAAAGAAAGTAATTTTTAAAAGTGGTCATTTTATTGTGGGCATTTTTTTTTCTTGGGAAGGGGTTGGTTTACTCATTTAACTATGAGCTCGGAATTTTGTAAAAGTTTTCCGTATTTGATCTGAGGTGTAACTTCAACTGCAGTTACTTCGAGACTCGATGCTGCAGGGGCAGTCGCAGTTTGTAAAGTGTTTTTTTTTTANGTGTAACTTCAACTGCAGTTACTTCGAGACTCGATGCTGCAGGGGCAGTCGCAGTTTGTAAAGTGTTTTTTTTTTAGGCTGTTAGCTGTTAATCACTTTCGAATCTTACCTTTTAGACTATTTACTACCCATATCTACATACATTTTAACGGAAGCTCTGACCGGAACATTCGTCGTAAAGTTGGCAGACAATTAGGAAAATTAGTCCCGTGTCTTCGCATCGTTTTAATAGTGTGATATTTAATTTTGTTGAGACAATGTATTCACGCCTCCTTCATTACTCTCAGATTTCATTGGCCAAATGTTTCCAGTTGTACCACGAATTATGCAGATACTGCTGACGAACACAGATAATTACTGGACTCGTTGCCGAGCGCCGCTGGATGGCACCCTGCGTGAAGTTAACNGTGTAACTTCAACTGCAGTTACTTCGAGACTCGATGCTGCAGGGGCAGTCGCAGTTTGTAAAGTGTTTTTTTTTTTAGGCTGTTAGCTGTTAATCACTTTCGAATCTTACCTTTTAGACTATTTATTACCCATATCTACATACATTTTAACGGAAGCTCTGACCGGAACATTCGTCGTAAAGTTGGCAGACAATTAGGAAAATTAGTCCCGTGTCTTCGCATCGTTTTAATAGTGTGATATTTAATTTTGTTGAGACAATGTATTCACCCCTCCTTCATTACTCGCAGATTTCATTGGCCAAATGTTTCCAGTTGTACCACGAATTATGCGGATACTGCTGACGAACACAGATAATTACTGGACTCGTTGCCGAGCGCCGCTGGATGGCACCCTGCGTGAAGTTAACNGATACTGCTGACGAACACAGATAATTACTGGACTCGTTGCCGAGCGCCGCTGGATGGCACCCTGCGTGAAGTTAACATTGATTACTGGAAGCGCTGAGTGTACTGGTGCTGCAGTGTAGTGCCAGTGAAATAAGATATTGTAGGGCGATTCAAGTCGTAGGTTCTCGGAAATATATGTTGGTAGGCAGAAGGTTGCATCAATAAATACAAAATAGTCCCGGTTGAAATTCCGCACAAAAGTAATACAAACAAATTTCTTATAAAATTTACTTTCCTCAAACAAGTATAAGTTTTTTTAATGGCAGTTTGTCTTTAAAATCCACATAGAAATAAAACTTGACACTTAAATACGATATTTAATCTTTTTTCTTTAATTTTAATGAACACCACTGCCGAGCGCTCCGAAACTATGAACTTACTGACCAACTTNTATTTAATCTTTTTTCTTTAATTTTAATGAACACCACTGCCGAGCGCTCCGAAACTATGAACTTACTGACCAACTAAATAGTTGCTGTTGGCTGTTCTATTACTGCTGACGGACATTGGTGAACCATCAGTAACTGGAGGCGGCCTTAATCTAATGTTATGCACATGAATAAGAATTGTTATAGTATTAACATTTATATTACCAACCCTTCTACTTACTAGTTTGCTCGACGCAGAAATATAGGGGACGGGCTCGTGGCAGTGTTAATTTTACATATAGCGGAAAGATAGAAAGTACTTTAGCAGAGCTTTCTAAGACTCTCAATTAACAGCATACATTATATACAGTGTTTTAGTAGAATTCGCCGACAACTCCGGGAGATGATTCCTCACAAAAAATTAGGAGAAAAATATGTACGTGATATAAGCCTAGAACTTTTCCTTAAGGGTGTACACGCCCTTAAAATGGAAATATAACACATTTTTATTAAAAATGAAACTTGCTATATCTGAGCTTAGTCTCAGTGTTTCGGTGTAATGGGTTATCAGACAGATACGTAGTCCATNAAAATGAAACTTGCTATATCTGAGCTTAGTCTCAGTGTTTCGGTGTAATGGGTTATCAGACAGATACGTAGTCCATGATGGTGGTTTGTCGATATCAACCCCGTCCTTGAAAAACGACAGGCATCCCATATGCGGTGCGTGTTGCCTATGTTGCAGGCATAACATGTCCATTTCTCGAAATCCGTGGGTTGTAGCAAAATAAGACAAATGTTTTTGCTAAATTAACCATACTGCTTAAGTCAGCATAAAAATTCTCGCATATTCTGGAGGGTCACATTTTTCCAAGCTCTAATGGAGTGCCAACAGTTATTTTCTCAAGGACAAGGGTGATACCGGCAAACAAATTTTCTATAGATTGCACATCTTTGTTTGTCAACACATTATACCGGATCACTATCGCTGAGATTAAGTACAAATACTGCATGTTTTATTGGCAATAAATATTGGTTTTACTTCCACTTTTATATTTTCCTCCTAATTGTATGTGAGGAATTACCTCCCGTAGTTGGTCGGTGATCTTATGTAACATGCTCTGTAGTCAGTTTCACTAACAGTGAAGTTTTTTGACAGTTCTGCACAGTTATTCCGCGGAAAAATATTTTCTGTCGACATACTGGGCAGGTCGACAGCCAGCTGTGTGTTCNCAGTTCTGCACAGTTATTCCGCGGAAAAATATTTTCTGTCGACATACTGGGCAGGTCGACAGCCAGCTGTGTGTTCATGTGAACATTTGTGGTGGAAGAAGACACCGCTGTATCTATGGAAACGGTTGTAAACGGAACCGCCTTCATAACTGTTAAAAGTGCACTAGTTCGTGAGATATTGTGTCGTGTAAAGCTGGACTCACAGCCATCTGTTGCACCCGTCAGTCGTCCGTCCTTCCGGCGGTCAAGTGATCTTCAGCCAATGTAAGTGCGCCTTATTTTTACTATTCGTCCATCCGCAAATATTTGCCGAATTGTAACTTTCGGCAGACGGACGGGTGAGCCACCGTCTTCTGACGACATTCCTTAGACGGCAATACGCACGTTGGAAAAAAATGCAAGGCGGTGGATCTGTGTTTGTTTATATTTGGTTGTAATTTCAAGAATTTCAAATGTAAACAAATTCAGTATAAATTCTTATCACGTGAAAAAATTATTTCCGCAAAACATTTCTCTTCAATGTATTTTCAACTAAAATATATCTCCAACTAAAAAAAAAGATGACAATGTTAAGTACACTGAAATTTTGCCGTAGAGAAAGATTGGCGGACGACGGATTGTTGTAAATCGCCTACAACTGACTGACGAACATACATATTGATGACTGCCGGACGGACGGACGACTAGCCGGGTGCGACGGGTGATTGTGAGCATAGATCTTGCTGGCTACACACAACCAAACTCCATTTCCTAACATTGAACTGCTTTTCTACAATCACGTTTAGCAAAACGGCGTGAATTTAATTCTATGTTAGAACACTGATTAGTGAAATAGTGCTTTTAGATGCATGTAAACTTCCTGTAACCAATTTGTAATGCAGTTTTACTAAATTCAAATTGGTAAAAGTATATTACTCATTTAAAAGGGCTGGTCTTTTTTGAAAATTAAGATATAAACAAATACATTAATCACTGTTGACCATGTGACTCACAGTTGTGTTATTTCGGGCTAGATCAGTTGTGGGTATAGACTATTCACGGTAAAGTGAGCACTTTTGAAAGCCTTCTCACTTGGAATAATAGTCAATATATATTTTTTGTTTTAGCCTTAGAAGCTAACTTCAGAGTGCGGTGGAATATGTACGCTGTGATTATTGCTTGCATGGCTATATTTTTTATAAGGTGGTTAAAATATTTAAAAAAAATGGCTAAAAGGAAACTGTATCTAGGACCTCAAAAGTTCTCATTTTACCTTGAAGAGCCTATACATTCGCGGAAGACAAATAAGCGTTCTACCTCATCTTTAGTCTATGGTGAAATGTCCGTAATCGGGCTTGGGAAGGCAGA
>NQII01001599.1:430406-453869 GCA_002778355.1 Clitarchus hookeri
AATGTGTGAAACACGGCTGGAAAGCGTGAAGAGATTTGGGCGGCTCTTAACGGCGAGGTCTAGAGCATCCCAGTTCCCGCACCTACTTTGTCTGTTGTCGTTCTCTTCCCGTCACACCGCCCTTAACATATCGCACAGTTCCGCCCTTCTCAAACTTGTCACGTAATCGTGTCAGTGTTACACGTGATAGTGGCGCAATGTCGAATTCTGCCCTCCATCGTCTCTGCGCCTCAAACATGTTCTTTACTTTCCAATAACTCTTAAAAACCAATTTACGTGGTTCGAAAGAAAGCCGTGTCACCTCCGCTATTTCCTCTACAATTGCAGTGCTGCCGCTCGTGGTTGCAGACGGAACTGACAACAGCAGAATTGCTACACGCGCTCGCCCACAAACGAGCTTCGAATACACGCAGTCCCATCAAAGTGTATTTAATAGTTTCTCTCCACGATTCATGTTAAGAGTGAGTAAACAATAATATTGTCTAAGGAATAACCTGCCGGAGTTTATCGGTGTTCACATACATTCTGTATAAATCATAGCTACAGTAGAGTTAAAACAACTGCCGTAATAAACGTTGATGCAGTGCCACCAATTTATGTATGGAAATTCAGCCCAAACATTTATTTCGATGTAAAAATTGGCTTTTTAAAAATATTTAATTTTTTTATTGGAGTTTTGGCATTATGTACGTGAAACAGAGGACTCGTTTATTACAAACTGCCATCTGTTTTACGATGTGATTGTAATTTCCTTAGTTAATAAAGGACAGTTGTATGGAACCTATCATCCTGAGCTGCCCTTCTAAAGTAGAAATTTTCCTAGAATGAGTTGTTACTCTACATCATAAATACTGTTAATTTTCCTCTTGCGACATTTATTAATGCAGAGCAATTGGTGGCTGGTCCAGCANGGGGGGGGGGGATTTGCAAAGCTCGATTAGGTAGACCGACGCTTGTATATTTGCGGCTAGATACGTGATCTGAATTAAATCTAACTACATTCCAAATTAGAAGTATAAAACATCTCAAAGCGCTTCTTTACTAAACAATGTTCAAACCTCAAATCCATGCCGATTTTGCTAGTCGTATTGGCAGAAAAGTAGTTCAGTGTTGGGACACTGAGATTGGTTGTGCGCATCCAGCGAGATCGGTATAGATCGGTCTACCTCATATTTAGTCTACTGTTAGTGCAAGTGTGCGCGTGTTCGAATTACATGTGTGTCTATGATGTTGGTGACATGAGGAAAAAAATTGTAATTTAATATTTCAACCTCTGCCATCCAAAATGTAAGAAGAAGAAAATCGGTGTTTAGCTGTGTCGGGTTCAAGGCAGTGAGTTTTGCGTGAATGCATCTGTATTAGCGGGTAGGCTAGCATTTTATTTGGGGTATGGGAATGAAATGACTGTAGCGAAATGTTTAATTCACTTCTATTGCTGAAATCGCTAGCTCTAGATGAGCTATTTCGTTTGGCAACAAAATCGTCTCGCTAGCACATAGGAGTCAGTCGCGAGATATACAGTGGTTACAAAATGTATTGGTCTGAAGGCAAAACATTAATTTAAAGTACATTATTTCATCCGAACACTGTGCGATTATTGTTAAGTTTCCTATACACCCGAAAGAATAAATTCAGTCTAATTGTTTTAAAGTAGATCAATAATGTTGACACATGCGGCTCTCGACGCCAAAAAGTATTGATCTCCTAAACGCATTGCCATTAACCCATGCTCCAGAAAACAAACCTGTCTTCAGGTTTCACTCTACACGTGCATACCAGTTAGTGCTATGCTTAGGAACAGTTCCTTAAAAATGGAAAGTTATTCAAGGATGTAAATGAAGAAGCTCGGAAGACGTATTACTACGGTCAAAAATATTGCGTACAGGTTCACAAAAACAGACAGCAAAATGCACCTAGACGTGGTCGCCCTTCGAAGTCGTCTCTGAGAAACAAGCGCCAAATTTTACGAATAGTAGTCAGAACCCTAAACTAAGTGCACAATCGATAGTAGCAGAAGTATAAAACGATAGAGGAATATGTGTCAGCTCAAACCATAAGAAATGTCCTTCACGAAAGTTGATATGGGGAAAGAAAAGCTCATAGAAAACTACATAAGTAAGGCTAATAAAGAGGCTTGCATATGCTCACACAGAAATGATACGTGTGAGCAATGGAAGAAAGTTTTTACAGATGAGCAAGTTTAATATTTACAGTTCAGATGGACGATTTATATAGTAGGGTGGAAGTATTCCAAACTAGTAGAGAAGAATCTTTAAAGCCAGTGTGATGCATAGAGGACGTTCCATGATTTTTTGAGGTTGTACGAATGCGAGTGATGTGGGTTATTTGTTTCATTGAAAGCACAATGGATCACAAGGTGTACATCAACATTCCCCATATTCATCTTCCTCATAGTGTAATGTAAAAAAAAGGGGCCCCTCTACAGATTGCTCAAGACGACCCCAAGCACACGCCCTTGAACAACAAGCTGTGGTTGTTATAAAATACCCCACATTGGATGGAGGCACCGCCACAATATCACAGTATCAAATCCATTTATTTATAGCAACAACTGGAGGAAAACTTACGAAAACATGGGATTTCCAACAAAAACAACCTGAAGAAAGCTCTTATAACTGAATGGGGTAAAATATTGAGCAAAACTACGTAAACCTTGATATTATCAAAAGGATGATCGGAGAACTACAACAAGTGTGAAAATGCCCAAGAAATGTATTTACTTTAGTGCAGGACAATTCTTATTTGTGGTCACAGACACAGGATTGCTTTCATTTGCAATTTCGGTTATCTTTACAAATGAAAAGGAATTCACTTTTATATCTTGTATGGCAAATGTAGGAGTTAATTTATAAGGATAGTATTTATCGTTATTACATTCAGTCGTTTTATTAGTCACGACGTTATAGTATAGGCTATTCACGGTTGGTTGAGCACTTTTAAAATCAACCTTTGAAAAATATCACTTCTCTTAGCTGCATATATTTGAACAGGCATATTGACTGGCATGCGACCAGTAAAGTTGGCAACAATGGACGGAAAGTAGTTCCAGCTCTTAAAGTGTTAGGTAGATATTTGTGAACAACGAAGTGATTTCTTTTGCTTTCTGTTTTTTTACTACATATTAGCGTACGAATCAGCAAATTAAGATATTTACTTCATAATTTCACAGTTTCGCTTGACCGACACATAAAAGAAATGATCAGGCCCATAGCAGTTCTAATTTTACATTTGGTGGAAGAATACACAATGAGAAGATAAGTAGATATTTTGCAGTGCTTTCAGAAGTGCTCAGTTTACCGTGAACTGCCTATATCAGAAAGGATCGCCCTTCAAAAGTAAAAATCGCAGTTTTCCTCATGTATAGGTCTGATTGTCAAAACGTATTTACGTCAAAAACAACAAAATAGTATTTGCTAGTTACTTTCGTGTTACCTCAAAGTAAACTTTATGAAAAAATCATCAGTGTGGCGGTTGTTTCGGGCCAGGTCCCCTCCCCCCCTCACAATTCTGACCCTGATAAATGCTGTGTATCGTGGGCTTACAGTTATGTAATTTTGATGCTCGCATTGTCGCACACACTCACTTCGCCAGTAATGAGCGAAGCCTGTTGCCACCCTCACCTCGCAAACAAACTGTGCTTAGTTTGTAAACATCCATTTAGGGGGAATGGAGTGGTTTGGTTACACAGATGAGAAAACGGGACAGTGTGAGTAGCTGCGCACTAACCACTTTTCTTATTAAAACATTGGATTGCTCTTCTGCCAATAGCACTATCGAATACCTACAATGTTTGTGTTTGTGATTTTAGGTGCGTTTACGCAACTTCTAACCCATTATGTTGCTACTGGAATATATTAGTGTGCCAGTGTATTTTATTATAATAAAAGGGCGGATCTGTTAAACATCCAAATTTAAACACGTAAATCACTATTGACCATGTGACTTTGACAATTGTACTAACGATGAACGAGTCAATGTTGTGGACATCAGCAGAAGTCTAAAATAGGTCTACCCCATCTTTAGTCTATTTTCGGTTATAGGTTAACCGCAGTGGTGTTGATTTGAGAGATTTGGGCTGCTGTTAACAAAGATCTTGAGAACCGATCGGATTGAAATGAGGCGAAAATGGAGAAGCGCCGGAATGCAAGGGCGGGGAGACTTGAGATCCCCGAGAAAACCCGTGGATCAGCGGGATCGTCCGGCACGATTCCTAATTGCGAAAATTCGGCAGTGACCCGGTCGGGGATTGAACCCGGTTCGCCTGGACGGGAGGCGAGTAGTCTAACCGCTCAGCCACCGCGGACCGCAACCGAATTGGTGGCCAACCTTTTTTGAAGTGAATTAATAATCCTTTTTATAGTTTCGGGTCTCAAACTCAAGTTCCTACACCATACGTCAACTTTTTAGATCGCATAAATCTATATAGCAGGTGCATATAAGCATGCAAACAGGCAGAAAATTATGTACAAATTTCGTTAAAAATTATCCAAAACTCGGGTTGGTGTTATAACTGTGGACCTCTATATCTCACTATAAGATCTCCATCCTTCGTCCAAAATGTGTGTAACAGCCTATATTATAAGTTTCATACACCATGTATTCATATGGGATTTATTCCAGCATTTTGTAGCAGAATGTCGCCTTGGTGGTTCTTGCATGTAGACTAGTAGAATGACTAAACCGATTTTGGAGCAAGGGTGCTGGGTTGCGACCCATGTTTGAAATTTGACCTGAAACATTTAACTTTGAAAAAAATCATTGCCCTAACTACATACATGCTACATTATACATACTGTCGTGCAGGCTACCAGTTGGCAGCAAATTAATGAAATTAATTTTTATACGCGACGTAATATTGCAGGTTGATGTTTTGATATATAACCACTGAAGATAGAATTTTTTGTTTAATACGCATTAGGGTATTTATATTAGTAACACATGCATATTCTTAAAGCCCTTGTCACACTGTAACATTTTTTCGCTAAACTGCTTCCAATAAAATGTGGTCATAAGATTTTAAGATTATGATGTCACCGAAACGTCATTATCTCAGCCATGTTTGTTTGGAAAAGTTGGATGGCTCTAGTTTCCATTGAACATTCTGGGAAATGTTCTAGTTTTAAAATTTCTTGGACGTTTGACCGGCTCAGCCAATGAGAATCGTGCACGACAAAAATGGCCTCTTCCGAAATCACCAAACTAAAATGGCGAACAATTAATGGAAATTTAAGGTCATTAAGATTATTGATATAGAAGCTTTTATGCTATTGAAGTGATTATTCCAGTGGATATTAAGAACTCTGACATTAATTTATCAGAGCTATTTCTTGCACAATGAATTTTAAACCTATATTTGGTAAAGAATTGAAAGTAAATCTGAACGTTCGTAACATTTCTTCCCTTAGTGGATTGCACATGTATCGCAAGCGTTTAATCCTTTTATTACCGTAAAAGTGCCTTATTTTTGGTTCAATTGAAATTTTGCGTTTATTTTCTGTGTACATTATGCTATTTGTAATTAATATAAACACAGCGAGGAAATAGGTGTGTTGGTAATGCCTGGTAAGGTACGGTTCTTATGCAAAATATTATTACACCGAGTGCGCATGAATGCGGTGCGTTGTCCCTTTACTGTTATTTTCTAGACTTGTTTAAGCTTTGTTTGCACGAGGCGGAGGAATATTCTGGAAGTAGAACTTTAGCAGGGCTTCGTAAAAGTTGTAAGTAAGCGAGAATGTACTATAACACGGAAATGCAGCGTCAGATTCACTCGAAAAATCGCTGCCGCTTGCCGCTCGTGCTCACTGGCTTCGCGTGCTCCGCCAGCGTGCGAGACTGGTCAGCAGGTACACTAGCACGTAGGTTCCGCCTGCTGAAGACTCGGAACTCGTGCTTTCTAGTCGCCGATAAGCAGCTCGGAGACGAGTGTTAGCACCCACCACTCTCAACATGCTCGGGCTGCTGGCGAGACGCAGCTATCACTACAATATTACGACTGCAAGTGTCGAGGTGTGGTTTTAGTTCACTCGTCTGTCAAATGAATGTAACCAGCGGACGGTCTTTTTAATAAATTTGGTTAAAAGCAGTGCCAAAGACTGCCACTTAGCCATGATACCTGTGCTAATTTTTTGAAAGTAACAAAGCAACATATCTTATATAACCTTGATTCCTTCCCCTCTATTAAACACCACGCTGACCGAATCATTTTTTGGAGGAACGAAAAAAAAGTCTCGAATAAACAGTACACAATATAGTACCTCGCTTACTTGGAAGTATTTTGTTTTTGAACCAACTGTACGCAAAGGAGCGAAAGATAATCGAACAGGTAACATAAAAAAGGTGTGTGCAAATTAATATCCATTCAAAACTTCGCTGTCCTGCAAGACAAATTGTTTCGTCCTTAAATTCAAATGTGCAAGGAAATTATTGGTTCACGACAATGTTACTTAAGGAACAGTCAGATAAAAATATTTAGAATTGGTAATGTATAAAATATGTTCGATACATCCTTTGGAGTTGGGGTTAACAATTTCAGCTTATCTGCGAGCATTTTGAACTGCACATTTTGCAGCCAGTGTGTTGGATTGAACTGTAGTTAAAATCCAAAAGTCTGTTCCCACTTCTGTGCCCAAACGTAATTAATTTGGCCTCATCACCTTAAAATGTTCCTATAACCTGTCATACGTGTAGCCGCATATTTTCTTTAAAATGGTTTTTCGCTATTTTCACGTAAATATGGAGGTATTTTATTTATACTGAAAATTTTGTTTTGAACTCTGTACACACAAACTCGAGTATGCACATGATACATGAGAATAGCTCGAGTCACTGTTGCTCCATTGAGCGCCATGCTCAGTTGTCTCGCTAGTTATTTGCTAGCGACTAATGTTAGATGTGTTGTAAGAAACTAGCAACGTTTAGACTGTGACATCGGTGTTTCTGTCGGCTTTAAAAAACTTCTCATGATATCTTGTAACTTATGTTTGGTAGTTGTATTGTTTTCACTGTACTTTTGAATATTCTTGTGTCTTCGTAACTCGTACTATGTCCTTAAGGCATTTATTAAAGGAACAATATTAAGTTTTAAAAAAAAGTGTTTGACTGATTTGTTAGTCTCAACCTGTCCCTCGGTGACTCATATTGTACGCGTTCCCGTCGTTCAGATGACTAGAACAGAAGTTAAATTTCACTTCTTTATTTTCGTAAACGTGTGACTATCGCAGTGTAAGGAATTTAATAGACGTAACCTTAACTTTATTTTATTTGTAATACACCTCGCAACACTTGTTCATATAAAGTAACTTTCGGCTCTTTTGTATTTAAACATTGTGCTAGTCCACATTCCATTTATGCCAAGTTGGTTATTTTCCAGCATACTATTTAGAAGGGGGTTGTAAAAATAGTAGCGGTAAGCTAGTTTTGGCATTAATATTTAAAATACAAATTCAGAGAAACCTGTTTGATTGTTTAATCTTTCAGAGTTATGTCTGTTAGTTTTGGTAAATTAAGTATATATGAACTAGTTGGGAAATCAATCGTTGGTGATATTTCCGGTGTGACCTGCAAGGACCATTTTGTCGTTTTGGCACTAGTTCTATGCACATTTGTGCATTTCTCTCGAAGAGAGACATTTCTGAAAGTGGAGGTTTGTAAACTGTGATGTAAGCGAAGGGGCTTCTATGTTTTGGCTGGAATTCTTGAACGACCGTCTTTAGTAGAAGGCCACAGTGTTTCCGACATTGCTTATTGAACACTCCTGGGGCTGTTCGCGGTAAACTGAGCACTTTTAAAACCCTGCTTAACATCTACGTCTATTCACTTTGTGTATTCTTCCACCTTATGTCAAATTAACATTTCCGTGAGCCTGATCAATATTCTGCGTCCAAGGGAAACTGTGAAGTTATTATANGTTTTGGCTGGAATTCTTGAACGACCGTCTTTAGTAGAAGGCCACAGTGTTTCCGACATTGCTTATTGAACACTCCCGGGGCTGTTCGCGGTAAACTGAGCACTTTTAAAACCCTGCTTAACATCTACGTCTATTCACTTTGTGTATTCTTCCACCTTATGTCAAATTAACATTTCCGTGAGCCTGATCAATATTCTGCGTCCAAGGGAAACTGTGAAGTTATTATAAAATTAAATATTTAAAAAATTAGGCTAATTATTTTACTTACGTATATGAATTAAACAGAAGGAAAAATAAATTATTTCACTATTCACAACTGTATACTTACACTTTTAATTCGACTTGAAAACGTGGAACTACTTTCCCTTCGGTTGTTTTGCCAACTTTACTGGCGAATGTCAACCAGTGTGCGTGTCAATATATGCTGGTAGGGGCTGTAACAGTTTTCAAAGGTTGTTTTCAAAAGTACTCTCTTTACCGTGAACAGCTTATCAGTTAATGTATTTGGTGATGGATTATCCAATTTTATTTGTCGTATTAGAACTGATTTTTTTTTTTTCATTTCTAGAGTTTATATTATTTTTAAATAGCATCAGAGGTTTTTTAAATAAATGGAACATTGTCTCTTTCTAGTTGCAGGAGAAAACTGCATTATTGACTCTAGTAAACTGCATTGTGTAAGAATTACAAGATTTTTTGTGAAACAGGCGTATCTCGCTTAGCTATTTGCGCAGTAACCTGCCAACCGTAAGAGACATGAAATTTTACTGTGACATTTTAGAATTTGTTTGTCTGAATTCCTGAATATACACGTAAAACTCCATGCATGCATTCTTTATCATTTATAAGCTTACATTTAATCTATGAGTTTCAATATTTTACTGTATGTTATGAAGCATTCAGCATTGAAACATTATATATATATATATATATTAACAAGCTTATACTTTATATTTTTCACGTATTTCTTGAACTTACCGGGGTTAAACTGTAAGAATAACACTAATAAAAGTTTATTTAGTTTAATTGAGCGAGAAATGTTAAGTTGTAAAAATATCTTACTTTGGAAGAGTTAGGTTACAGTTTACATTACCATCTGAAGTGACTTATCCCCCCAAAAAATCTTACTTCGCAATGGGATTGAAGGCTGTGTAACATCTAAAATAACCATAACCATGACAACAGCAAGACTTTGAAAACTCTTCCGTGTAGTGGTGCTTGCTGCAGTTGTGCATAACTGATTTAGTGCAGTGTCTCACAGCAAGTTGGCCAACTTTTATATGTTGTGGGGAAACCTGTGGTTTGCCAAGCCAGTCAGCTCAATTATGAACTGTTCAACTTTAATTTAATGTCGTAAACTTACCTTTTCGTGCACCAAAATGCATATATTTTGACTCGTTCAGGTTTCCCTTTCTATATTCGTGTGAACTAATAAGAAAATACAGTAAGTGAAGGCTCGGTAATATGTGGTACACCGTGGATGCGCGTAGCAACATCTGTGTGATTGCCAAGCAGGCATTTGTATACCCTAATGGGCAAGCTAAAGATAGTTCGAAATTTATATACTATTTTAGAATGTCACAGTATACTTTCAAGTTGCTTTTACCTTTCCTGGAAATCCCCAACAAGAAGGAAAACACATGCCTATTTTTTTAAATTATCTTTTTTTTTTATTGTATATAATCCTTCCTCCTAACTCACGGTTTTTCTCTTTCAACTTTGTTGCTGTAGACATCGCATTAAGTGTCTTACATATCTGCACGCGATTACACTTCTACAATAAATCAATTCAAGTGGAACTGATGTTGCTGAAAAACAAAGATAGTTGCTGTCTGACGCTTTCTATCACGTTAGGTATTTTATTTGTAAGCCAGTTTGTTCGTTAGAGGGCGTGTCTCGCCAGACATGTTACTTTTATGTTTTCTTTGTATAATTCGTACGATGTCAATTTCTGAAAGAGCAGCTGTAAGTTTAGGAATTTGAGTTGCCCGCGGTTATTAACTTTGCTGTTTGAATAATGTGGATATGGCTGGCTGAGAAAGCAGTGTATTTCTGATTTGTGTTGCACATTTTCCAGGTTCATTGAACTCGTGAGTGATCAATTCATTAAATTTTACTCCGGATATTGTCTGGTACTGTGACCCATGGTCCTGTTTATATTGGTTAACTGCCATATATACTGAGAGCCGGGAGCTTGTTTTAATAAATAGCAGCATTAATAAAAATGTATAAGAATTTCCAAGATGCCAGACTTATATAAAACTGGAGAACTGAACTGTTAGCATTGATACTTGTTGAACAGTATTTTCAAATTCAATTACATCACCTAAACTTGCCAAATTCCAGTGTCGCGAAACATCCTATAAGAAAATAAGCAAACGTCCAACTTGAGATACGCCTGCTATTGTCGCTAGCAGTTAGCAGCAGTACATCCAGCAGAACAGACTGACGGTGTCGTTACTTCGAAGTTATTTCCTGCCACAAATTAAATGTATGGAAAATTTTACTAATTAAATACTACTAGAGTAATTGCAAACATGGGAGAAGTTCCTAAAACCCTTTTTGTAGAGGAATTAGGTTAAATATTAGTGGCATATTTGCCAAAGTGCAAGTTTTAAAATTTTGTTTTAGTATAAAATTATTATAACAGCATACCTAAGTTGTAACATTATAGAACCAAGAATTTGGCTTTCTTAGATAGGTTCCTTCTCCATACTAGAGTTGCGGAGCCTGGCTACAGACCCTTGTATGATTTGGTGGCATCGAAGGCTGTTAATTCGTAGTAGTAAAAGTGTAAACAATTAGTTGGTATTTCATTTGTAGGTGTTACTCTCTCATTAAACGACTTTTCTGTTGTCAGACATAGCTACCGCGATCAATAAATTTTCTTAAATCAATAATAGCTACAATTAATTTCTCGTAAAAATAAGTGCATAAATGCTTTGCCTAGAATTTTAAATATGGGCCTAAAAATTGCACTACTTTCATTTTGTCTGATCCACGAAATGTCACCCACGTTTCAGTTTGTGGGAGAGAGTGCTCCATGGTAGCGGTGGCGGTGGCGGTAGGACCAAGGTCCTAAATCTGTTTTAAGACTAAATATTTTACTGTGCTTGCTTAATGGATCTTAAGGGCGATCTAGGTACTTTCGTTGGAAAGGTAAAGGCAGCGATGTGTTGCATGCCCCTTTGATGTAAGTAGCATGTCTGCAGGAAGTTGCATGCCTAAAAGTGATCGTGAAACACTCGTATTAACCCTTCTTACCATTCAAAAATAAACATTACAGCTGGAAATAAAAAAGGAAACTTCTCATTCAGAGTGAAAATATTTGTAAATAGGTACCACTAAAAAATACAGTGTCTTAAGTCACTAACTCGGAAACACATGTTCCTTTAAATCATAACGATGTGTGTGTGTTTCGTAGATGTGTGCAGTACAGGATGTCCCTTGATGTTGTGTGAATGTTTTCATTTCCAGATCTACATCACAATGCCAACAATGCATGAACGAGTGTTTGTGGAAAGGTGCAAGATTAAAGGCATGACCTGCACTAAAATTACACCTTTGAAAGGAAGTTCCATAAAACAGGTCCAACAGATGTCATCCGTGAATTAGTGACTAACTTTAAACGAACAGGATCTGTGCTTGAAGACGGCCCAAGTGGAAGCCCACGAAAATCCCAGGGGTGATGCGAAGTGGTTAGAGAGATTTGGGCGACTCTTAACGAGGTCTTGAGAGCCGACTAAGTGGTTCGAAAAGCATTGCAAGGAAATTCCTTCCTTCCCATAAGGCATATTAAACACTTCCTTGATATGTTTCTCGAACCACTTCGCATCTCTCCTGGGATTTTCGTGGGCGTCAACTTAGTTTGTTGTAAAGCATAAATTTGGTTAGTTTAAATTTAATCACTATTTCACGGATGGCCTCTTATGGATCTGTATTATGGAACTCCCTCTCAAAGGTGTAAAACATTTTCGTGCAAGCCATGCCTTTGATCTTTCTTGCACGTCGCAACAAACACCTGTTCGTGCTCGGTCAGCATCGTGACGTGAATCCGAAAATGAAAACGTGCACACATTATAAAGAAACGTTCTGTATTGTTCACACATACATCTAAGAAACACATACACGTTGTTATGATCTAAAGGAATATTCTGCTTCCGAGATGGATAGTGACTTTTTATTGAAAAGTTATCATAACTGTAATGTCGAAACACTGCGCAGTTTGGGACTTTAGGAACCTGGACAGATGTCGCCCTTAAATACAGGAGAGTAGAAAGAAGAAGGTCCTGGTTCACCCTTCTCCCAAAATGTGGACACGTTAAAAAAATAAAATATATAGCTACCAGTAATGAAAAATTGGGTAAAGAAAACGGTATAATAAGACAGTTCAAATCATGTAAAATAAATACAGGTGTCTAAATCTCCTTTTTTTTCTTGAACTCATTTTTATATTTGCTACTTAAATATGGTTTGTTTACGGTCTGATGCCCTCGCACGCAGCATAGCAGTTGTGGATGGCCAGTTGTTATCGGGGCTGCCACAATCTGTCTGGTCGGTGTGGTTCCACGCCTCCCCGGCACATGTTCTCGGCGCTAATCAGGCGTGTTGTGTTCAGTCTGTGCGCCTGGCTAAGTATGCATACGTCAGCACTGCTCTTAGATTAAGCTGGGCCTCGGCAAAGAGGCAGTGTCGTCCTAGCTGCTGGCATTTTGAAATATTTCGTCCCCTGGGTAATTAAAACTTCTGGATTAGATGTAACCGTACAATGGCTGCACAAGTGTAAAATTAGCACTTTTTAATTTTATTTTTTAATTTTGATTATGACGCACATTGGAATACCTTTTACGCAAGAAGAAAAACTAAAAAGCATAAGTCAAAAACCATTACAAATTACAATTTATTTGTAAACCTTTTTAGGTGTGAAAGTATTCTGACGTAGGCTTGCGACCTTACAAGCACTCATATAAAACTCTGTTTATGATGAAAAATCGAATTTGAGAATTTTTACAAGAAGACTCATTTCATGGGGAATCTATTACATATTTCGATTTGATTTTTGATTAAAATTTTTGTATCTGATTATTTCTTTGTTACGGGTGACAAGTGCATCAAGATGCGGAAAAAAGTAAATTGAGAAATATGCCAATAATAAAACCTATACTTTACTAATAACATCAAAAATGACTCTTGAAACTTTTTTTTGTTATTAATTTACGTCATTACTTACAATAAGTCGTCAAATTACATAAAGTAGCTTGCGAATAGACCGTTCTCTTCCATCTGTCGGACACTGTGGAGTAAATTTAATAGTTATTGCCAACTTGTTTACTTAAACACCAAATTATATTTTACTAATAAAGTACAAAAAAACTTTAAATTCGTCACTTGGACTACCGTCAACCATTTAGCACACTGGATAGGCCTACACGCCATTAGTGGATTCGTAAAAAAAACTCTTGTCCATAACAGTAAAAGACTGTGGCGTCAGACTGTTCAGTCAGCCCAGAAATGGGCAATTGTGCAGGTGCCCACGGGGATTCTGTGCTGGGGAAAAATTCGCTTCTCTTAAACTGTTCGATATAGACTCATTAGAAAACCAAGGCGCTTAAATTGGCTGGTGACTGTGTGCTAAACATTGCCTGTGAACTTATGAATTTTGAATCACGTAGATAAAACCCGTATAGTTATTTTAACATGTCTGCAACTGTGTTGATGGATGATTATTTTCGTATCTCCTGGTGTTCAGTTTCTGTTACAGAAGTGAGCTGCAAGAGCCAACTGAAGTAGTGTCTAGTCTCGTTCATAAATATCCAGTCCATGCATTCACCACTGTTTCTGGTATCGTCCACAAATATAAATTTTGTTGAAATTAATTTAAGCCATTTGAAAGAATACATGCATTGCTGATTTAGGGGTCCGGTGAATGTATTGTTACATGCTTGCTGCCCTGCACCACTTCCCATGCCCCGTCCCTCCCGATCGAGGGAAGGAGTGTTAAAGTTAGGCTACTAACCCGAGAAGCGCGCAGAGATTTACAAAGGAAAGCCTCCATGTGTGCCAGATAAGCCTTATAGGGGGGGACTCGCGCGCTCCCGACCTTGAGCGGATTGAATTTCTGGGGTTATCGATGCAAGAGCGTTATGGTCATTGCCGTATCCTTTCAGCGTGACTCGAGATGCGGGGAACCTTCTAGATCGGGCAAGCGAGACTGCTTGAACCGCGAGGGGCCTCCGAGTCGACAGTTTAGAGTTGGGAGGGTTGCGATGCCTCAAGCGCCGGGTGTGCGAAGGCAGCGATAAACGACGAGCCAGCTAAGCGACCGTGTGGCGGCGAGTGTGACCAGCTGGAGTGAAGTCTGCGGACTGCGAGCATCGGTACGGTGTGAAGTGAGACTGACGGACGGGACTATTGAAGTGAATGCGTGAGTGACAAACACGTGGAATGATGACAATTAACAGAATGAATTTGTGTTAATGTGTGTGAATACACTGTAAACAGTAAAAACAAATTTATAAGGACTTTAATTAGGATTAGGATTGAGATTGACATTAAATATTAAGTTTGCCGAGAATAAGAAGAGGAATAGTGGAGTTGGCTTGTTTAATGTTGTGGGTATTCTGTGTGAATATTTATACCATTATAAAAAAATTAAAAAAAAATTAAGTTTAGTAATTTTATTAATACCTTCATCTCTTAAGAACTCTGGTACGCCGCTCTGGCGTCTTGTAGCAGTACATTGGATGGAAAGCGAAGTTTGAGATCACAATCCCTGTATTTATGAATGTGCTACCTAGGAGCAGCATCTGGCATGCTTTGGCATTACGGCTCGAAGGCCTTTATTTGATTTTCGGCAAGCTTGCCCTTTCAGTAACGTACTAAATTAAAATTGAAGAAAAATTGGTCAACTTGTAATTTATTATGTAGACATAAACAATTCTAATAATTTCAAAATTTTAATATGGCCCTTGATTTGTTTTGCAATTTCACTGTACATTTTTTTCAGTTTGTGATTTCAAGCTCATAAAGCACGTTTCACAAAAATGTTAAAATTTCAGGCTCTCTGTAAAACCGTGACCTATTAATTACATCACCAGCATATCAAGATTACACTTTGAGAAAAACGCACTACTCACATTTTTTACTCTTTGTTGTAGGTAATTATATACCAAAAAAAAACTAACTCTGTTTCACTACCGCAGTTACTATTGGTAACGTAAATGCTTTTTTGGTGTGTACAATGGCACAGCAAGGACATCATAATTGTTGGAAACATTCTCACTTGGAGTAACCACCTCCATGTTTGAAAGTAGAGCCAAACCAAGACTTCCCTTCTGTTAAAACTCTAGGGTGAATGTCTAGCGCTGAATGTTTGGCCCATGTCTACAGAACCAATAACTGGTAAGGATGAGTGTTTATATTTTATAAGTTGAAATTGATTTGTTAAATACACACGAGTAACTGTGTTCAAAATGTGTGGAGATAGCGACTGAGAGGATACGGGCAATGGCACATTTTCTATAACTAGAGGCGTTTTACATAAATATTTTGAAGTTGGTTTATCTGTAGTGACCTCTCGATATGAATAAACTGCAAGTGGCATTTGTAAGGGAAAGGTCTGAATATGAAAAATCACAGGTTCTTTTCAGGACACGTGGCGATGGTGACAGATAAACTTAACTGACAGAATGTTCAGTTGTTTTGAAGCACAAAGGAACAGCACCACGGTTTTAGTTTTATACATTCCCGAGTGGTCAATGACACTTCAAAATATTCAGCACAAACATATTTTCACTGGTATGTCGTGGCATTGCTGGCATGGAGTTCACTGGAGTTAATTTCAGCAATCCATTTTGATGACTTGAAAATACACACTTAGATGTCACATTTCACAATGGCTCAACACACATCACTGCAATAGCATTTTTGTGACACATGATACACAGCTGTTTACCAACATGTAGAAATGTATGTATTGGTAAAAAAAATGTAACACTGTGCAAACTGGGTGCCTCAAAACACCTATGTATAAATAAATATTTGTTACGAACATATCTCATTCATAACAAAATTAGTGTAACAGAAGATCAAGAAAACTTGGGGAGAAATTATTGTAACTGTAAAGTTTGCAAAAAAAATCTCCATGAAATTTCAAATTAAAATAATCCCAAACTTCAGTGGGATGTAATAAAGGTGTATCTGAAATACTTGTACAGTGCTGTATTATACCTATAAAGCTAGAAGTATTTGAACCACAGGCTTCACCAAATAATCAAGTATCCTACAACCACAATAGTCCAGAAAAAAATTGGGTGGCCTAAAATATCATCATGGTTTGCCACGCTTAATTTGGTTTGAGAAACTTGTATCGTGAAGGGGTGATTTAATGCTGCCTAAAACCCATTCATTTCCCATGCAACCAGTTGACTATAAATTCTTACCGTTATGGATTTCCCATCGTATGCCTAAATAGTTAACTGCAGCCACTTATGTCCCAGGCAACCACTGTCATCCAAAAACCCTATGGTTTTCGCACAACTGTTACCAAGGTGAGCATGATCACAATGGATGTTATAGGCCCATCACACTGACGTCTGCAAAAACATTAAGCATATTTTTGCAGTTGAATTGGTAGCACATAAGTAGCTAGCGTTTGCAACTAAACGTTTGAGTTTGAAAGCGATTGCAAAACCAAATTTACTTATAAAAATGTTACTCTAACTTTGTCAGAGACGGAAAATGAGTTTCTGGACATAATGACATATTTCTATGCAGATACGGACACTTTCAGTAAGTATGTCAGTTAGGGTCCTTGCTTCTCTCTAGAACACTCAATAAATAAATAAATAAATAAATAAATAAATAAATAACATGCGATGTAGAAGTATCTTTTATTTTCGGTGATTTTAAATGAATATTAACTCTTGAATAATCATTAAATAAATGTTTTTCTTATAGATAAAACATACATAGAGATGTAAATTTATGATGTATGAAAAGTAAGTCAAAGAGTAAGAATTTATTTAAAGTTTAGTCTTGTCAATTAAAGCTGCCACATCCGTATCACTCAAATTCTACTTGAAAGAAATATTAATTTCAACCCCAGTTGCACAGTGCCCTCTACAAACATCACCACTTCTTTCAAAACTGTAGAATATCCTACCATCTCACGTTAATGAGGTAAATTTATTATTATAATCATGAGTACAATATACAAAAAACCACTTCCTGCCTCATCATGTTAATGTCCTGCTGACTTAAATGGCAAATATTGGCAAAGTGTTAACTGTACGTTTACAAACAACACAGTAAACCAAGACACTGAATCGGTTGCTGATTAAACAGCAAAAATACGCCTACTGCCAATATAAACAGCGAAAGGGTTTTGAGAGATTTCCCTGAATTCATCTCTTAAATATTTGCTATCGTTGAGTAAACGCCAAGAGAAGATTGTCGAGAACCAAGACTTTTTGCCAAAATTGAAAAAAGGTTTTAAGAGTGAAATAATGTGAAGCACGTATGTCTTTGTATAATCGACTGTTATTATTAGAGCCTGTTGTTATTATTAGCACTTAAGGAACCTCTTTTCTGTTTTAGTGAAAAGTCCCGTTTTTAAACAATTATCTGGAATCCAGGCCTTTTTGTATAACGTAAACATTTTTCCGAAAATGGTATAAAGCATCGGCTAAAATTGGCATAACCTGTTGAAATTTAAAACGATTTATGGGGATAAGCACATACACAACAAACATTGGCATGGCTACGACCGATATAACATTGGTTTAAATTGCTACATTTAGAACTGAAGAAATTAAGTTTTGTATAGTTGGTTGCATTTTTTCATCCAAAATAATACATTTTCATATATCCGAGGCATTTTTATCAAATAAGTTTCGTTTCAATTTGTACTATTAATATCACCTTAAAAACGTCCCAAACCTTGTTGTTGCGATGCTCCTGATATAAACAAAAGAAAATATCTGCCGAAGGAATAGTCAACACGCATACTAACTTTATTTATAAGTAAGATTTCATTTGACAACGTATAAAAGCATCAGAGCTACTGACTGGCTGAATATCGACGCACAGCCATAGAAACAAGGAAAGTTATACAAAGGTGAACTTTTCTTGTTACCATTACTGTGTTTAGGTAAGTGTTTATCCCTATGTGCGGTTGTAGCTAGTCTAACTGAAAACATACAGTTTAATGCTGTCACTATGTGTTGTATTAGTGATTTGCTTATATCAATTGTATCTAATCCTCAAGACATGGCTGTTTATGCGGAGACAAAATACTACATGCACCTTTATCATAAGCCAACCTGTGGATTATAAAGCCAATTTAACAATCACCTCCAAGATCGGGAGCCTTCAAAGGCTGCTATAAAACTCGATCATTAGGTTAGAAAATATTACCAGTTGGAAAACCATATTCAAGCTAATGGGCGACTTAACTTGATGTGCCTATGATTTTTAGTTATAATGTATTCACGGTAACTTAAAGATTTTCTGAAGCCCTGCTAAAGATCTACTTTCAGGGAGCCGATTATGTATCATTCCGCAGTATGTATACAAAACATTGCCATGTGACATCTGTCAAATGTTTTGTAAACAAACAGTGCCATGTGGGAACTGTCAAATATTTTGTTAACAGTGTCCATGTGGGAACTACCAAAATTTATTTTTGAAGATAAACAATGCCATGTAAATCTTAACTGTCGTATACTTTAATAAAATTCTCCAAATGTCTAAAAAATGCTAATCAATTTAGCAAAATATTGTAATACATACAAAAAGGTAGATTGAAGTATATATCGGAACTGTTAATTATATAATTTAATTAAAGTTTACTTATTATATTAAGATTTATTTACATATTTGGTGTAAGGAAAAAGTTAAATTTTACATAATAAACTTTTGGAAGTAGCACTCAGGTTAAAGATTTCACTGTGATAAGTAGGTACCATTTATTCTATTTTATCGCATATAAGTCGCACATTTTATTTTAAAAAATTTTTATTGAAAACTCGGGGTGCGACTTATAAGTGAGAAAAATTCATCCAGCCCCGCACTAACGTTTCATTTACTACGAATTCACGGCCCGCGGCTCGATTTCCAAACTCTTCAGAGAACAAAATCACTTACATTTTGAAACCTGCGGTGTAGGTACATCGCTTTTACGCCAAGAAATCTCTCACTACACTACGTGCGGCGCAAAGACGATATAAGAGAAATGCGTTTAAGCCAACGCTAATGTGCTGCTATCTCTTACGCTCCACAAAAAGCTTTCGAAAATAATCGATTATCATTTGTTGACCAAAAATAGATTCCTTTATTCTTTTAAAATATGTTTTTCTGTTAAGGATTGCGAAGGGAATTACGTAACGGAAATATTCAAATGCCTTTCTATATTTTGCACGTTTATTTAAAACTTACAAAGATAAACTGCAGAAATAACAACGCTAATACTAAAATTACATCTTAACCTAGAATTATCTTATAAGTAGAAAGAATGTGTTACGTTAGTTTTATAACCACAATTCAGCGTCTCCAATATCCAATATGGCGTGGTTATACTTCTGAAAAAAACGTGCCCAAACGGACAAGATGGAGTGTATGAGTCCGCTGGACAGACACTGAAATTTATTTAATTTCAATTAATAACAGTGAAATCTTTACCCATGAGTGCTACGTAAAAATGTAAATATATAGTTTAGCAATATTAACTTTACAATTACGGCATTAAATTTATACATATTAATATTTAACCTACGAACTATTTCTTTTCAGCTATAACCAACATGTCCCTTCAAAATCCGTTGTTAATTCGTACGGACTTTTAACAAATTATTATAATTTATTGAAAAAATATACTTAAAACTTAAAATAACCAATTTATATAGTGCTTCAGTGCTAAAAGCAAGACAAAACCTTTTTCAATATACAATTTTTTTATAACCAACTAGCAAACCCGGCGAACTCCGTTTCGCCACCAGATGGCTTCGTTTTATGCAACATTTTGTTTGGTGATTAAAACATGAAGAAACATTTTTTTTATATTTGAAAAGGAAAAATTTTATTTCATTTCACAACAGTAATGAATTGAACTTCTCTAAGTAAATGAAAGTGAATCCAAAGTAAATACGTTTCATTGAAGTGCTCTTTGGTAAACCACATTTTTTGTTTTTTGGTCTGACGTTAACACAAACAAAGCGGATGGTTTCCCAACTCGTGAACACGCAACGTATAACTGCCCATGTGAAAAACAATGATTTTCTAAATTTATCCCGCAAACACTAAGCGATTGGCCTTGCGACTTGTTAATTGTCATTGCGAACGCAAGGCGAACTGGAAATTGCAATCGTTTGAAGTCAAACGGAAGATCAGTCGGAATCATTGGTATTCGAGGAATACATACATTTTCACCTGCGTACTTTCCGTTAATAATGGTTGCCTCAATCAAATTCGGCATAAGTCTTTTTACCGAAAGTCGAGTACCGTTGCAAAGTCGCGGTGGATTCAAATTACGCAATATCATAATAACTGTACCAACTTTGAGTTGCAAGTTATGTGGTGGAAATCCTGGTAACTCCAGAGAGTTCAAAAACTCCGTTGGATAATTTACTACATCATCGGGATCTCTTATGGAATCAACGGATTTGTATGTCACCAAATCGCCAGCAATTTTTGATTGAATGGTGAAATTCAGTGCGTGTACATCATTATTCTTTGCGGCAAGAATTGCTCGTTGACTTAACCAAGCATAATTCTGATAATTCTCACTAATGTTTGGGAAAACATTTTCAATAAGAGCTAATTGAGAGTCTACAAATCGGCAAAATTCGTTGGTAAGAGTAATTAATCCAGATGTCGCATCAACTGGGACTTTTCCATTTCCAACAGCTAACAATTGTTTGGAAAATTGTGCAGCACTTTGATCATTTTGAAGTTGAACTCTCATATTAGTGGTTAGCGATAATGTTTTTACGTTATTCCATAAAGGTGATGCCTTCAGGCAAGCATTCAATTCATCTGCAGGCGTTCCACGGGGAATTACTGGCAACGTCTGCCTGAAATCGCCTGCCAACAATATCATCAAGCCGCCAAAGATGTTGTTATTTCGCCGAAGATCCTTCAGTGTGAAGTTAAGTGCTTCAAGTGATTTCTTATGTGCCATTGTGCACTCATCCCAAACAATGAGCTTGCATTGCATCAACAATTTTCCCATTGCACTGGATCGGGAAATATTGCATGTTGGAATATCAATTGTGTTTAAATTGAGTGGCAACTTAAGCGCAGAATGTGCAGTACGACCGCCATCTAGAAGAGTCGCCGCAATTCCAGATGATGCTAACGCCAAAGCTATGTCACATCTTGATCGAATAGTGGCCAAAATAAATGAAATGACAAATGTTTTCCCTGTTCCTCCAGGTGCGTCCAGGAAGAATAGACCACCAGTATTATTGTCCACCGCTTGCATTAATGTTTCGTATACTTGTTTTTGCTGTTCATTCAGCAACGGCTCATTATTTCGAACGAATTCCTGCAATGAATCAACATTGTATTGCAGCTCTCGATTTAATTCTTGGTTGAATGCATCGTGCATCGATCGATTTGGCGCAATCATTCCTACTTCAATCAGTAGCTTGTTTGCAATAGTCAAGCATTGATCCTCAATCAGAATCAATCCTTCATTGTAGATTTCATCGGTTATTTGGATGTCAGGATTATTCGTTTGAATGCGCAAGCGATGCAAGATATCTTCACATATGTCGTCTTTGTATTTGTTCCATAACTGAATTGGTTGTGAAGGAAAACATGTGGTGATGATAATTGCGAACAGCGTTCGTATTTGGTACGCATTTGATGAAACAACTGAATCCGCAAGTGTTAAATCCCAATGAGAATCGTTCTCCAGCAAACCCAATAGTTGACATGCTTCTCGATATGTTTGGCATTGGTGGCCATTCACAGTTTTCAAATGCGCGAATGATTTTGGTCCACGTACATGTACCAACAGCAGTCGCAAATAAAAACATTCATCATTTCTAGGATGAACAGTATACATGCGACCTAGTGCATCAGTGGAAAACACCTGTGGCCAATCTGGAACTGGGGTTCCTTGTTTGCGACGTTGGAATTTCTTTGTTGATTGATTCCAAGTGTAATACTTGGGCATTTCAACGTACATCAGCGTCGCTGCGAATGGATCTGCTTCACATATTGCAAAGAAGCTAGTCAATGTTGTCGATGGTGGTCTCTCAGCTCGTTGTGCCGCATTAGCCTCAGTGAAGTAAACTCTTTGGCCATTTTCCAAATGCACTGCTAAATGTACAACTGTGGGATATCTTTCATGAATTTGAAATGACAATAATCGCCACAGTGCTTCATTAGTACTGACGTATCTGCCCATTTGGAAGTTGCTGATTTCGTCATTCGCATTTTCCGACGCAATACCAAACACAGCCATGTCGCTGCCTTTTGTGACGTACTTGCACAAATATTTGATTGATTTGGCCGAATGACAACTCTCAACGTTTGCATGTGTTTCGAAAATTCGTGATAGCAGCGGGCAATATGGTACAATGAATTCATTTCCGATCTCAATCTCTTGATTTTGAACTTTAACTTTGATAGTTCGACCATTATCTTCTTTTGAACGCCGACGATAAACTGGATATCCATCGTTCCCTGTGACTGTTTCAGCAACTAACGGTCGCGGATATCGTTTTGTGCACTTTCCATCAGCCATGCAAGGCGATAATGGATTTAATGCACCGCACGGTCCATGGACCATCTGTGTCGTCACAATGTCGTGTAGATGGGGATCAGTGACTGGATCAGGAATTTCAGCTGATATGATGTCATCCACTTCATTTGAATGTAATTTGTTCAGCAACCAAATTAGGATATGAGCATGCGGTAGTCCACGCTTCTGCCATTCCACCGAGTACATATAACAACGTGTGTCACCAAAAACTCGATACTTAGTAAGCACATCCATCATAACCTTGAGTTTTTGCTGAAATACTCTGGCGATTATGTCATGGCGATCTTGCGGTTTTTGGCCCGGTTCCAACTCACGTTCAATTTCCGTCCACTTCGGATTGCATGTGAACGTAATAAATAAATCCGGAGTTCCATAATTTCGCACGTACGTCATAGCGTCTTGAGCGTATTCGTGCATGTGGCGTGGGCTTCCGATATAAGATGATGGGAGAATCGTCAGACGTCCAATATTCTGAACATCACCATCTGAATGAATAGCATCACGCAAGTGTATATAGTCCTCAGATCGTAGCTTTGCCTGATTGAATCGGATGAACGCTAAACGTTCGGTCTCGACTTTGACATACATGTCGACAGCGAATTGCTGGAATAGCCGACGGCACTTCAGAATGACATTCTCCTCATGTGTACGAATCATCATACGATACGCATAGTAATTCATTGCGCTTAGATTTTTATTCGTTGATACGCCTGAAAATGCAAAATTAAATGAATTGTTAATGGAAACCAATAATAGCAATAAT
>NQII01001599.1:454524-469988 GCA_002778355.1 Clitarchus hookeri
TTTGCTATAAACCTCACGGAGCCCGAGACCTTTCCAACGAATGCAAAACCGTGGAAATCGGTTCGTGCGTTCTGGAGTTATAGCGTCAGGAAGGAAAACCCGACTTATTTTTATATAGTAGATTAAGTTAAACTTGAGTAGCTAGAATTTTTTAATTTTAAACTATGTTAAAACCTGAAGTTGTAGGGTAGATTTCTTTTTTTTTTTTAGGGAATTGTGCTGTCCTGTTTAACTAATTCTGCTTTCTGGTAATGGTAATGTGGCCTTTAAATCCACCATTTTTGCAGAAATATCCATTGTACTTACTAAACATTAATATCCCTAAATTGCGCTCGTTTGGGCTACACCTTGTGAATCCTGGGGAATGAGAACAGATCACGCTCATGGAGACAGTGCCATGTTCTAAAATAACTTGCACGGTCTGTCATTTGAGTAAATATAGTTAATTTAAGGGAAGGGTGTAGTTAGAGTAGTATCACATCAGCCGTGTTGGATTCTAGTGGCTCGCGCGCAGCTAGTCTGCTTCGACCGCCGTATTTGTCTTTGGCTGCCAGGATTGCTGGTAGCATTTGTCATGAACATAAAAGCAACGTGCCATTTCTATGCATGTAAGAGTCGTGCTCTTGTCGACGCCATTTAAGTACAAAAAACGCCGGGAATTTGTGCTTTTTAATTTGACTCTCTAACGAAGCGTGAAGGACAGCACAACAGCTCGGTTGAGCTGTCGGGGCAAAAATGAAAGTACGTATTTTAATGTATCGCATACGATAAGTTGACAACAGCTCGGTACATAATAAGATCTGGTAAGCCTCAGTACACCATCTAGAAAATTGCATACATGAAATTTGACCTACCTCGGTTACATAGACTGTCCTGGGACTGCAACATTCTGCGATCACCCTATGCTGCTATTAATAATGTACACTTTAACCGACATCATGCCGGTCCAGTGGCTACCACATTAAATGTAGCAATTGTTACAGTTCCATCACTATTAGTATATCGGCCGACTTGCTGCTGGGAGGTGGAAGGCGGACTACCGCTGCANGCCGACTTGCTGCTGGGAGGTGGAAGGCGGACTACCGCTGCAGGAGGTCTTTGGCCGTGGAGTTATAATTCGTATATTGAGATCAGGAACTCTGAGATTGTTCGGCCGTAAAAGATGTATCAAATCTGAAACCTACAAAGTCATTGTTCACGAACTGAAAACAAAATTTGATTTTTCATCAAAATTTTCGAGAACAGCCACTATACTGTTTCGGTCAACGTATACTCACTCAATGCCGAGGAGAAGATTGCGCCCATACATGCGGTGGAAGAAGAGACGGTGACGGCCGAAGATGGGAACATCCACTATTTATGTAAAGGAAAATAGTTATCAGTTTCCATCGNAGGAGGTCTTTGGCCGTGGAGTTATAATTCGTATATTGAGATCAGGAACTCTGAGATTGTTCGGCCGTAAAAGATATATCAAATCTGAAACCTACAAAGTCATTGTTCACGAACTGAAAACAAAATTTGATTTTTCATCAAAATTTTCGAGAACAGCCACTATACTGTTTCGGTCAACGAATACTCACTCAATGCCGAGGAGAAGATTGCGCCCATACATGCGGTAGAAGAAGAGACGGTGACGGCCGAAGATGGGAACATCCACTATTTATGTAAAGGAAAATAGTTATCAGTTTCCATCGNGAAGAAGAGACGGTGACGGCCGAAGATGGGAACATCCACTATTTATGTAAAGGAAAATAGTTATCAGTTTCCATCGAGTGTTTTCCTTATCGCACCTATGCTTCTCGGCTTCAAAAATGTTTTTTTAGACTAACGTGATGTACAGCATTTGATACTCGCGCAATATACATAGATTGTTAAATACTTATAAAAATAAGTATAGTAGAAAATAGTTATATCGGTTTGCATCAGCGCGTAGCAGTAACGTCTCTTGCGCGACTAATGGTTTAAATGTATGTTTTGTGGCAAGTAAAGGAACACAGTCCTTAAAAGTTGCGTAATGTATGTTGCACTTGACGCATTGTAGTCATTTTTTTCAGTTAGCCCTTGTAATCATTCGTTCTTTCTCAAGTCGGCGTGCATTATAGCTTTTACTAAACTTCTTGGCATGATAGCAACACTGATGTCACTATTATGGACTGTGGTTCCATCGGGTATTTTTTTATATATTGCGACTCGTTAGGACATAATTCACGTGATGTACTTGCATATATGCCAGTCCTTTGTTACGCGACATTTCTCATGTACAGGGCAGTTTCATATCTTTTACAGTTGGTTTCCCCAACCCTTGCGCTAGGCTGATTGTGTTTATTTATATTAACGCGTACATGTTTTAGTGCAACCTGCGACTGTCTGTCTTGTTATCGGTACAATTGTATACCGCTTTATTTTTCAATATACGACTGGTTGTTAAGGGTTACCTAGGCTAACGTTGACTCGGGCTGCCAGCCCTTGTGTTTGACTGATGGGGTTAGTTGTCCACATCATAGTTTATTTCGCAGTGCTGACATCTGTGACAACCCCTCAGTGCTGCCTTCATGCAGTACCGACGCAGAGCAGTTCTGTTTAACAATCTGTCAATTTTCTCTGGTTGCAATAATTTAAATCANCCTTCATGCAGTACCGACGCAGAGCAGTTCTGTTTAACAATCTGTCAATTTTCTCTGGTTGCAATAATTTAAATCGCCATCCAATCGGTCGAATACGAAGCTATGTTGTAATTCTCTCTGTAGAGGGGGAGAGGGAAATCAGTATACACCTATTTGCTAGACGAGTGCGTGCAGGCCGATGCGTATGTGTGCTATTTCAGACCCTACACTCCTACACTCCTACATGCAACGATAACTTTGCGATGCGCCTGTATATATTCCTTTATTTTCTTCACATGCGTGGACGGTTGTTATATGTTCCCCGAACTTCAGAGGTTTGAAAATGCTGATCAACTATGCTTGTAACAGGACTTAAGGCCTGCTTGCCCTTGTTTCCTTGATTGCAGTCGGAAGTAATGAATGTGATATGAATTTGGTGATCGTAGTTTCGGTGGATTGGACACGTTGGGCAACTATGCTTATAAAAGGGCTTAAGGTGTACTTCCCAACACACTGTTTGGGTGACGCTTCCATGGGTGGAAATGGCAACCAAATATTCTTATACGAACGCCTAAGGTTTACTTGACCCTGCGGTCCTTTGCATCATCGGCGATGATGCCTATGTTATGAATGTGGTGACTATATCTTAAACAGTTAAGAAATTACAGCCAATTATGCTTTTAGTTGGGCTTAGGACGTGCTTGGCGCACGCGCACGGCGCGACTCTAGGCTAGCATGCATGGGCAGGCCTCGCTCCTGGTCACGCAGGTGGAATGACAGTAGGACTCGTCCCCACGAAGTTCCTAGGTGAAAGGAGACCAGAAGGAATATGATAAAATCATCATGAATTGACAGAGTATGATGAGAGAAGTTGCATGACGCGGCAATGAATTCTCACATTATTCAGGCAAGATGGATGGTGCTGGCATGGAATGACAGAGGATGGTCATTAACTAAACCCTCATGACAAAAAGTTGTCATTAGCCACATTGTGGGGTCATCGGTAGGAAATTGTGCAAAAGTCAGCCGCATTGTGCAAATCACGCTTTTGTAAAATATTTTACTGGTTTGGAAGGAAATTCGGGAAATTGTGAGGCAAATTCTAGAGATTTTGGCTGTTTTTAATGGTAAATGGGAAATTCCGAGGGGGAAAAAAAAGGGAAAGTCTTTTGATTTCATCCAAGATGGCGGTCGGCTCATCCCCGCCGGGACGCAAGGTGTGCCAGAAGGAAAATTTTATAACTACTTTAACTACTTTTCGCATGTGGGAATCTTGCCGAACGAAGCTTCTGTTCGGCGGGTTTTCTCGGGGATTTCCTTTTTACCCTGCCCTTTCATTCCGGCTCGATTCGCTCATCTGCTCGAGAAATCGCACTCGCTCCATGCTCTGTGGTCACTATACTATCCAAAAAGATTGATGTTATCCAAAATTCTTGGTTCTTATTTAGGTGCTCTTTGGCGAAGAGCAGTCTTGCAATATGGTTCTTACTAATGTAGGGCCTCTTCCTTGCTATCCTGCCAATATAGATGTGCTTGCTTAACACCCGGCAAACTGTCCAAGAATACTCGTAGCAATTTAAAATTCGGCGCCTAGTTTAGAGGTGCTTGTACGGTGACTGGATTTTATTCGCAGAAAAATTAGTTCTTTCTGTGGGCTCAAACGTTTTTCAGGTTTTCTTGGTATCTTCCAAATTATCCTTGACATTTAAATTTATTCACAACACACTGAAAGGTTGTGCGACTCTTCACAGTTTGTACTATTTTTCTTGCATAGATTTCCGAAACAGGAATAACTAACTATACGCGCACGCATTCCACAGCTGTTTACGCTAGACTCTTGGAAATAACACGGCTAAATGTTGCCAAGTGCATGGCTAGCAAAGTGACCTTCGTTAGGGGTTGCAAATGGGTTTTTTTGCTTTTATCTATAATATTATTAAAAGTTCCCTGAGAGACGTATCAGTTCTTGAGAGATGGAGGTCGCAATAAAAATAAGAGAACTAAATTTGTGTTTTAATTTATTCACGTTGCTATTATTTACAGCATTAATCCATCTATCTCCACAATTATTCTCTTTATTTCTCAATGAACGGAATATTTGTCAGTAAACTCTAATTAAAATCTTTCTCTACGTTTGTGTTTGGTTATAGTCAATTAACTCTC
Source organism: Clitarchus hookeri (assembly GCA_002778355.1). Taxonomy (NCBI): domain Eukaryota; kingdom Metazoa; phylum Arthropoda; class Insecta; order Phasmatodea; family Phasmatidae; genus Clitarchus; species Clitarchus hookeri. The sequence continues at coordinate 459,291 of NQII01001599.1, forward strand.
ACTCAACACATGCTCAGTCTGCCTGTTGCAATCATTTGAAATGTGTTTCACTCTAGCATTAAGCCGCTTAGTCCGGTCTGCCAGTCGCACCTTCACTGCGCCGATGCTCGAAGTCGCAGAATTTCCTCCCGCTGGTCACTTCCGGCGCCATTAGTTGTTCCATTCGCTAGCTTAAGCCCGCACACTCGCCCAAACTCCCGACTCTCGTCAACTCCCAGTTCGAAGACCCGACGCACTTTTATAGTATCAGCAGCCAAGGTCTGGATTATTTGCCGCGCCCAGAGTCATGCTGAGAGAGGTAAGGATGATAAAAACCAGAACATTTTTCAGATAAACGCAGAAATTGAATCTGCTGAACGTCAGGAGCGCGCGAGCCGTAAAAGATGTATCAAATCTGAAACCTCAAGTCATTGTTCATTATCTCAGGCACGGTTTTTGTGTAAATAATTGTTGACGTATATATTCTAGTTTTTTTAGTAGTTTCAGTGGTAGTTGAAATAAACATATGTACCGAAAATTGACCCCCTAATTCGGAAAATAATTCTAGAAATAAATGCAAATCATAAATTTATATACTGTATGTAAACTTGAAAAATCTTTCAGAGGCGCATTCGCCTTGAAAAGGATTGTGGCGAAAGGTTGGGTGTTAAGGTGGAGGTCGAGCTATAACTTATTTGTATAAGAACTACGTTCTTAAAAAAAAAATGTTGGAAATGTACAGTTAGCTTCTAGAGCGAGGGGCGGTAACCTTGTCTCACGGTCTGGCCGACGAGAGATGGGTATGGACGCTGGCCACTCCCGCGCTTCCTGTTCAAATAAATTGCGCCCTTGGGGTTGTAGCCAATAATCGATATCGCTGGACAGAAGAAATGCTGCCTGGATACAATGCAGTATGGTACTCAAGACGCAGAATGCTTTCATCGGAAACGCTCTTTCGCAGACTGGCAAGAGGCAATTTCTACCAGAGATGTGATGTACCGGAACTAATTATTCGCTAGTACATACTGTACATAAAACGAAACATTAATTTTTTGCTCTGCTGCTCTGTATTTAGTAAAATTTCTAGTATAGGAAACTATTCACCTAGGTAATAAGTAACCCGTAGACTTGCATAAGTACTCCGTATAAATTCGCAAAACTAAATACAATTACAGTTACTTTTAAAAATACCTTCACAAAGCAGGCTATCCGGCTATCCATAGATGGATATTCGAACGTCTTAGTTTCCGTTACAAGCAAATGTAGGTAAATGGATACAGCGCNATCCGGCTATCCATAGATGGATATTCGAACGTCTTAGTTTCCGTTACAAGCAAATGTAGGTAAATGGATACAGCGCAAACTACGCTGTAAAATAGTATCTACTAGGTCTATACAAGCATAGCTTACATAAGCGACACCTAAGTGGCATTTACTTCAGCTGTACGGACAAATGCTATCTGTCATAAAATGTAAACTGTATCCAANTAAGCGACACCTAAGTGGCATTTACTTCAGCTGTACGGACAAATGCTATCTGTCATAAAATGTAAACTGTATCCAAGCTGAAAACTTACCGCATTATACGTATGGCTTAATATATTGCTGGACAATAAAAATAGCGCACACCGAATGTTGCATCGGTTAGTACTAAATTTTATACAGTTAGTGATACAAATGAGTAATGCATACGGGCACAAACAGAGCAGCAGGACAATACATATGCATCTGTGATATGCTGTCTGGTCATGTTCAATAGTGCGTCGCACTTCCTCACACTGCGATACACGCTGCAACACTGTCTGGCGTGGAGTCCAGCAGACGCCGGATTTGTTCTGATCCAGATGGGCCCACAGTTGTAGGACGGTGTGTTTCAAATCCTGGATACTGTCAATGTGACAGCTGGCGTTTTAACTGGTCCCACACATGCTCAATTAGGAACATGTCTGAGGAGCGGACAGGCCATTGTAGTGTCTGGACATGACAGTGGCAATCCTGGGCGACCTGTACCGTGTACGATAGGGTATTCTGCTAGAATATAGCACCTGGAATCCCGGCCAGAAATTGGAGCATAAGCGGGCATAGAATCTCATCCCAATACCACTGGGCCATCAATGTTTCACGTAACACCAGAGTAGATCGGCTATCGTAGACTTTGGTTTCCCAGTGGAAGTGGGAAGAGAATTTGATTGGAAAGGGTTTATTAACATCCCCCAGTGTTATTCCTGAAGGCTTCTCAGGGGATTGCTTACAAACTGACTTGTGGTCCGACTTGTGGCATGACTCACCTGAGTCGGAATCCAGAGCCTCCCGCACCCCTGTCTGGCGGCGCACCAATAGAATCCACCAGGGAGGTTGGCTGGGGAAAGCAATGTTGGGATTGTGGTGTTTACTAGGGGTCCTCCACATAACGAAGCGGCACTAACCACTAAACACTAAACACCNGCAATGTTGGGATTGTGGTGTTTACTAGGGGTCCTCCACATAACGAAGCGGCACTAACCACTAAACACTAAACACTAAACACCACACATCACATATCTGGGGCATTCCACATTGCTCTGGCCTAGCACCACGGCAAACTGAGCCTCCACTGTTGTAGGGTTAATGGCAGTACACACATTGTGCGCGGGAAATTGTTAGTGGGCACGGAGGAACACTAACGCGGATCAGTATCGTGGAACGAGTCGCCATGGGATCCCTCCTCTCCTGGCGATCGATCAGTCGATTCTCTCGACTGGTGGTCGACCTCGTCCATTCTAGGCCGGTCCTCCGTGTGTGGATGCCTTCACATATCCACTGCTCCCGACAATTTTATAGTACGGTCCGAACGATTCACATGGTGGGCTTTACGGCGACACGACCACCCTACGGTTTTCAAGCCGATTGCGAGTTCTCTCTGAAAGTCTATCAGTTGCATAAGGAGTCTCTTTGGCGCCTTCCTGGCATTTTTCTTTACTCATCACGCTTGTTTGGTATCGTCTGGTGTTTATCACGTTAATGCGGCTTCGACTACACGCCAGTGTCTACGACCGCTGGTTCATTGCTTGCAGCACCGCTGCTAGGCGTGCGGTCGAATATACACACCAGCATGGGATAATGTGCATACCAGCCCGTACTCTCGCTATTTATAGTCTCGTGGTTGCCGCATTGTTTCTTCGTGGTGCGTTATTTTCATTGTCAGTCAATGTACATATTGCTTACACACACCAGAACTTTTAAACTAAATATTTTGTCTAACGTCACGAAGAGTAGGCTAGTTATTGGTCCTACCAGACGCACCACAGAAAGAGAATATCATCGTATCCACCGTGTAGTAGCAGAACGTGCCACCACATCCACAGAGATCCTGCAGTCTGAGAGACCTGCACTGCATTTTCCAGTTTCAACAAGAACCATTCGTAACCGTTTGAATAAGATTAGCCTATAGGCACGGCTTCTACTGCACAGTTTACCTTTGACGCCTCGCCATCGTGTGGCACGCCTTCATTGGTGCCAGCATTGGGCAGAGAAGTTGCGACGCATGGTGTTCTAAGTCCCGCTTCAATCCTAATGCAGATGATGGTCGAAGCTGGGTTTGGCGCCTATGCAACCATCCTGCACTTGTTCGTAAACGCCATACGAAACGGACACAATAAGGTGTTATGGTACGATGTACCATTAGTTAAGACTCCCGGTTACATCTTGTGGTTTTTGAAGGCACTGAGACAACACAGCGATACGTCAACGCGGTTCTGCGGCTCCATTTTCTACCTGAGTGTAGGGTACGGAGAAACGCCAGGTGTGAGATGACAGCGAAGCGACGAGCCAGCAGAGCGAGTGGCGGCGAGAATAACCCACGGGAGAGAAGTCTGCGTACTGGGAGTAGGACTACCGGTATAGTGGAGAGTGAGACAGACGGGCGGGACTACTGAACTGGATGTGAGAGTGACACATTTGGAATGATGGCAATAGACAGTTTGTGTAAGTAATGAATGTGAATTTACTGTAACCTATATAAAACAGATTGATAAGGACTTTAACCAATAATGAGAGAGACATTAAACATTGCGCTCACTAAAAATAACAAGAGTAATGGTGGATATAGATTGTTTAAGGTTGTAAATAATAGCTGTGTAAATAAAATTAAAAGAAATTTATATTGTTTATTTTTATTATGATTTCCTTCCCTCACGAACTCGGATAAGCCCCCCGGTGTATTGTAACAATATGTTGTAAGTAAAAGTTTTTTTTTGGGGGTTATTTATAAAGATGGTTTTCGCACATTTTGTTGTAAACTAAACTTGGTATTATAACAATCCGCATAGTGAATAATACATAGGTTATATACATACAAATATTTTATTTGCGTGTATTAAAGAAACTGTTGGAAGTCAGGCAAAATGTATTAATTATATTAAATNATACATACAAATATTTTATTTGCGTGTATTAAAGAAACTGTTGGAAGTCAGGCAAAATGTATTAATTATATTAAAGGAGTATTCTAAATCACAAAGTTTGAGAATCCCTGCGCTACCGCAGAACCAAATACACGATGAAAAAATGCTGTGATCTCCTGTTTGGCTTTGTGGTTAGTCACTATCATCCCTCTTGTGACGGCTTCGATCCCCCGCTTTCGTTCTGCTGCTGTTGCTGCTGCTCATCGCTTTATTTGTCCCAGTACATTTTTCAGGTTGAAGTATTGGCTTTTCTTTCANCTGCTGCTGTTGCTGCTGCTCATCGCTTTATTTGTCCCAGTACATTTTTCAGGTTGAAGTATTGGCTTTTCTTTCAGCACTGCATTGAACTGTAAGACACGCGGAACTGATGATTGTACACACAACCAAAATTGTCATAAAATAAATTGCAACTGTTGGGTTTCTTACAATTGTGGTTTCCAATTTATCTTTGCATTACATTTCCAGTCGCAACGTTTCAGGGCGTCTACCACCCTCAGAAATAGCTTTGGCCCATACGTGGTATATAAAATATTTCCTTATTTATTTGTCCCAAAGATTTCTCTCACTCTGGGTTAGCATACGTTCGCTCATCCCGTATATGCAGACAAAGCAAAACAATGTATTGAAAATTTTCTGGAGGAAACCCTGACAGTACCAGTAATTCAAAACAGATTTTTCCCTGTTGCAAAGTCGTAAGTCATTTTCAACAAACCCGAAATGTAAGAGTTACACACCACACAAACAAAACAATGCATATTAATAAACTCAATTTGCAGGAGATTTCTTTCTGCTTTTTTAGTAGCAAACATACAAAAAGGCCATCGAACGATATTCTCTTTACACTATGTTCGGACTAAATGACTGCCAACCCATCAGTCTTGTGTGACATGGTAGATATAAATTGATTCTTTACAAATTACATGTTTTTAATTAAAACTTTACAATTGAACTTTTTGAAATTGGTAAAGTCGAATACAACTGCAGTGAAACTGCTGCTTTGGGAGGACATCAGTTACATCCCTTTTATATAATTGCTGTGAAACCTCTTGCGCAATGGAAGATTAAACACAAGCGTCAGCCTGAATTCCTCTGAGGAAGTTAAAATATGTAATACTTAATTCGTCAAAACTAACCGTAGATCCTTACTGTATCGTCTGACACACGCAACAGCACTGGAATCTAGTTTATTAATGTCTCAAGTTAGGTTACTTTTCTGATAATTTCATTAGTGTGTTCACTACTGTTTAGTCATGCATATCGTACAGTTATTTACAGTTCTAAAAGGAAAGCCAGTATTTCAACCTAAGGATGGCCGGGAACCACGGACACTCTATACCCCTCTTCACCTCCACACCTTTCGTAGGACGGTTAGTTATAAATAGTATGTTCTGCATCACGTTGCGTCCTGAAGGTGACTAGCAGCGGCCATCTTGGATGTAATTTTTTCCCTTTCCCTCGAATTTTCCTTTTTACACTAAAAAACGGAAAAAAAATCGCTGAAATTTGCCAGAAAATTTCCAGAGTTTCCCTTAATGTGTCTGCACAATTTCCGTTTATGACCCCACAATGTGGCTAAGTGAGCCCTTTTTGCTAAAGAGGGTTTGAGGGGTCGTCGGCCATATTAATCGCTATTTCATGCTCTTGCATTCCTTCCCGCCAGATGTCCCTACTTCATGCTCTTGCATTCCTTCCAGCCAGACGTCCCTACTCCATGCTCTTGCATTCCTGGCCAACGACATCGATCGCGGTCCCTACTTCATGCGCTCGCATCCCTACCAGATGTCCCTTCATCATGCGCTCGCATCCCTACCAGATGTCCCTTCATCATGCGCTCGCATCCCTACCAGATGTCCCTTCATCATGCGCTCGCATCCCTACCAGATGTCCCTTCATCATGCGCTCGCATCCCTACCAGATGTCCCTTCATCATGCGCTCGCATCCCTACCAGATGTCCCTTCATCATGCGCTCGCATCCCTACCAGATGTCCCTTCATCATGCGCTCGCATCCCTACCAGATGTCCCTTCATCATGCGCTCGCATCCCTACCAGATGTCCCTACTTCATGCTCTAGCTTTCTATTTGACAGGTTTTCTCAGTCCACCCGACCTGGCGCCCTAATGGGGACAATTCTCATACCTATAAGCATAGTTTCCTGTAATTTCCGAACTGTGTGAGATACAGACATGAAGTAGGAATGCAAGAGCATGAAATAGAACTGTCGTAATGCGAGAGCATGTAATATCTAGTAGGAAGGATTGAGATAATAATCGAATTCGAGAAGACTCGACGAAAAACCTCGCTTGGAATGCAAGAGCATGAAGTAAGGAACAAGATGGCCGATGGCNGGAATGCAAGAGCATGAAGTAAGGAACAAGATGGCCGATGGCCCCTTAACTCCTTATCAGCAAAAAGGTGTCACTTAGCCACATTGGGTGATCATGGACGGAAAGTTTGTGAAACCATTGTTTGAGGGAAATTCGGGAAATTTTCTGGCAAATTCTAGCGATTTTGGCAATTTTTTATGGGAAAAAGGGATAAATGACGTCATCTAAGATGGCCGCCACTCGTCCCCGCCAGGACGCCAGGTGACTCGGAACATTCTATGTATAACTACTGCGGTTAAAATTCTTAGGGTAGAGCGGTGCAGAGCTTCATAAATGTGCCCGTGATTGAAAAAAACACAATATATTGCTGCGGAGTGTAAAGACGGATAGCAGTTGAAGAACGTTACGCATGTGAGTTTCTCGTGTATTCTCTGAATCGTGTTTTTTTTTTATTTCGAGTGCGTGTCATAAACTGGTATTTCCGGGTTAATATTCCGGCGTAAAAATGCTCGTAGAAAAGTTTTTAATATATTTTTTGGACGTTTAACAGGCTTATATTAGTTTATCTCTAAAGTAGGCTTGCCACCTAAGGGCTCATGGGTGCGCGAAGAAAGACTGGACACCACTTAATTTGCGGATAGAGGCAATGAAACTTGCGACCCACGTGCCATTGTATGACGTAGTGCGCCTGTCATTGCTCTGTCGCGAGTAGACCGGGACAGTGACACTAGCCTCTGTTTAGTGTTTACACTCATGTGGATAGACTAACGTTCCATACTTTTTTTTTAAATTGTGTTATAATTTACTACCTTATGTTCTCTGTAAATTATTGTTAAGAGTTTTGGAAGGGCATATTCGCGAAGCTGTATGTTAGCCGTCGTACGAAGGGGAACGCCAGGTTCGGTGCTTGTGGTTCAAAGTTAGAATTTGGGTGAAGCGTGTAAAATATATAGCAGGAGCAAATAAGCAACAGTTGACATGACGTTACATGATGCAGTAATGCAAAGTGGAGGAAGGATTAAAATTTTTTTAAATTGGGGGCGAAAACCTTACGTTATAGTAAGAAATCTTAACATGGGTAAGTTAACTTTTAACAGGCGTGTGTGATTGCTGCGGGCTGCTTGCAAAACGGATTATTTAAAAGAAACCAGTGGGTAAGTTAAGATTGTTTCATCAGGTCGAGATACGCGTGAAGGTAAAAAGGCAAAAACCGTAAAGATTTTAGGGCGAGTGGTGAGTATTCTTAAAAACCTTAGTTGCATGTTTGCTGGGCCATGAGAATGTGGCGTTTTTCCGTTAAGTTGTTGGAACGATGGAAAATTGCTGTTCAGTCTTCGAAAAGTATTTTATTATTTTAACTTTTATAACATTTTATCTTTTTTATTAAACAAGCGATAGGAGCATAGCAACTGATATTAATATCTCTTTTCTATTGTTAATATAATCGATTGTACAAAGAGGTAGGATGTGACAATTACAAATCCTAACACACGCATCCTGATTAGTGGACAAATTGAGATAGTGTAGGCCTATTTACTTCGCGACTCATTATACGCACTTAAAACTATTCCTGTTATATCCTCCGATCGTATTTCTTCCAAACGAACAAATATGTCACTGCAAAATTTCTTAGTAATAGTTCAGGACAGTTGCAATTTATAATATATAGTTTCAGCATAAATAGGAAGTTCATAAAAATTAGAGTTCTATCGACAACAATTTTTGTTTACTGAAAACTTCTATTTTCACTACTTTATAATCTGGCATATTTTGTCCTGGCACTCCTAACGAAGAGGTATGTCACCGCTGTTGGCAGGAATGTTGGTGTACTTTCGTCCCTTGTTTTGGCGCAGTGTGTCCAGACGGCGCCAATAGTCTGTAGTAAGATCACTAATGACACCGGCACTAAATATCGCCAGTGTTATCCTTTGAGTACAGGTGTAAGTCGTGGACAGCTTTATTGAGTGATTTTTTGCCTTCTGTCAAACTTCCAACTTCAGATACGATCATGTGCACAAATGTCCCTCAAGAGTCTTGCATTCCTTACGTATTCTTTTCGTTATGAGGAATATCAGTTTTCATTGGTTGAACAAATCCTAAACCCAGTTTTCCTTTCAAACTTCCCGTATTTTGTAACATTAGAAATCGGCGTGTTCATAATTTTCATTCTCTTAGGTTTTAACTAAGGACACGTCCCATTTACAGTATATAATAAGGGTACAGTATCTCTATCATTCTCTTCTCTGGCATCAGAAGCAAAGTTCCTTCGCTCGCGTCTGAAACGATCCTCTTAATGTTATTTGCTGTACTACGGCACGAATGCACGTTTATAATTTGCGACCACTGTGCTTTCTTCTTCCATGCAGTAGAGTTAAGCTGTCTTGGAATCGTTTGCCGTTAGTGCGAGTACTTGAACGAGGGCAAACTATTACTCTCTCAGATTCTTAAAGGGTCCCGCCTGCTTGGCGCTTAAACTGCGTGGCAGTATGTTTGAAATCCTGTTGTTTTTTTTTTTTTTACGAAACTATTAAACGCGCCCTCAGTATGTTTACCTACGAAACGATATACTCCAGACGAGAAAGGAACGGCACTTTAAGGTTACCACGCATGATGAAATTATTATTTTGAATACCTCCGATACAGTTGAAATCTGCTTTTTCAGACTGCCGTATCTTAAAACATACTAGCCGGACACTAGCCTAGCCAAACTACGATAGGNGTTGAAATCTGCTTTTTCAGACTGCCGTATCTTAAAACATACTAGCCGGACACTAGCCTAGCCAAACTACGATAGGAGCCTGTATTAAACTTTCCTACGGAATTTTCACCAATAAAATGACAGGGTCAGAGCTGAAAGTGCCATAGGTACACGCAGCACTAAGAGAACACTGCACGCCAGTTCAGAGCCCTGCGCGTAGCGGTGTAACCCTTATAGTCCCCGCGCTTCTCGGCTAAAAAGAGGAGAGAAACGATGCAGACAGGCGGGCCCCTCCGAAGCGGTCGATGACAGCATCGCAATATTTGCAAAATAAAACTTGAAGCATTACATATGCTTGCAAGTAATAAAAGGCAACTAATGAATACTCGCGCATATAATATACTTTAAGCGCACTCGCGTGGAACTTTTATTTATCGCTGCGGCAATATTGCTCAGCGATAAAACACTTGTGCATTTTTATCAAAGGAAAAATAAATATTTTGTTTTCCAAAAATGTAGTTCAAATTTCACACTAGTCTTTTAATTAGCCGTAACGAAATAAATGTTATGTAAAATTGTATAATTTACTTTGAACATTATTTTACGACATGGTAAAATAGACTATTTCGTAAAGGGTTGAGAATATGGACTGAAATGCGTGGGTAATAGAGGGGAGCGGGGAGGAAGGTAGCCGGCCGTATAAACAGCAACGTTGTTGCAGCACGTTGCTAACTGAACATAAACAGCTTTGAGGTGTTGTCTGAACTTTTGTGTTTTTTTTATTTCCCCAGAACACTAATATGTTGGTTGGTATACACAGTGCATCATCCCTCTTGCGTTTTATGAGCCACGACCTGGCTCCAGCGTAATGCTGTGTGAAANACGACCTGGCTCCAGCGTAATGCTGTGTGAAATGAAGGGCGAAGGACTGTGTACCCGGCCAGCATGAGAGGAAATGTTTACCGCTAGTGACATAACTGAAGACAGCCATTTAGAGAGAGAGAGAAGTTATCTTTTTAAATCGGGAACCCTCGACCTGTGTCGGGTGGAAGGGGGATCCGGGTTCAACCCCCTGTTTTTTTTCTCAATGTGAAGACTTAAAAAAAATAAAAATAGGAGAAACTGGGTAAATAAAACGGCATACAAAACAGTAAAAGTAAAATAAAAACTGCAGGTATCTAAATCTTCTGTACTTCTGATAATGATATTTTTATAGAAACTTATTTCAAAATAAACCCCTTATCTCCCCCCCC